>JAAAKQ030166867.1:0-12583 GCA_010016005.3 Zanna intricata
TCATCCTCTGAAGTAATACCTTACGGTAGTTCCGGAGGCTAAACAGATAAAGATAAAGTAATTTATGTTGAATTTTTGGATCGAACAGTGTAAATAAAATAATATTTTCTTTAGAATAGACTTCGTCATTAGTACAGTTTTACATATTTATCTTAACACTATTCTTTTCAGGCAAATACTAATACAGGTTATGATGACCATTATATTTATTGACGTTGTACTGTGCAGTCAAAACACACATTAATTTATTATAACTTTATTTGTTAACATAATATTGTTTTTATGTATTGATTCATTAAAAAGTATGATTTTCAGAAAGTGTTCATTAATTAATAAATTAAGAGTACAGGACGTGGTGAATCACTAATGTAAGTGGATGATTTTTATTTAGATTACAAACTAAATTTTTAGTGTTTATAACTTTATTTTTGCGTTAAACATTGAGAGCTCAATTTAACAGGGTTGTGTGTTAACTTCGGCCATCGTTTGAGTAATCTAGTGCATACTATATTTCATGGTTGACTTGTGTTTATTAATGAAGAGGTTTTGGACTCTGAAAAGGGGCTTCAGTGCAAAAATGAATGTGAGAATTGATTTCACTCAGCATGCGCGAATATTTCTGATGATGATTATCGCAAGTTGTTAGCTGATAGTAACAAGAAATGGTTCTATAATAGGGCTGACTGCATCGAATTCAATTTACACCCACTCAATAAGATAAAATAAGATAATGAATAAATTTGAAGGTATCTTATCACAAGTGACACTTATGTTATCCAAACCTAATGAACTGACTACCATATTTTACGATGGTGCTACCATAAAAACCGAATTAGTTTCTATAAACGGCTAGTTATCTAATCTTGAACCTCGAATCACCGAATCAGTAGGTGTAAAAGTTCCTTTGAAGACTAGTTGTTGATGGTCTTTAAAGGACGTAAGGGTGATACTGCTAGTGTTGAGTACATTTCTGGAAGAGATATCTGATCATCAGTGCCGTTCCCTTGACATTATTTACAACTTACCTGAATGCAGCAGCAAAACGCTTGCTACTAAAATTGATCATGACAACAAACTAGTTTCCTTACCGGTCAAGCCCTTCTGTACTTCTGGTTTAGATGCTAGTTTCGTGTTTTCGCATTAGTAGGTTCTCAGCCAATAAACATAGACCTCTTAATGTTGTCTTTCAAGATCTAATTGCGTCATGTAATTTTCTTATAATCCAGCTACCCTGGATACTGTAAATCCCATGCTCAGCAATGTTATATTTTCAAGAGATCTACACCAGCCGAGGAGAAGTGACTATGTGATTTGCGATCTTCATTGAAATGGAGATCTGATAATGGGGAAAGTGATCTCTGCATCAAATTTGTGAATGGTGTGACTAAAATTGTCAAGAAGAGTTCATAAAAAAAAATTGACTCTCGGATACTGCAATCTACAAATCTACTACCAGAATATCGGTGGTCTTCATACCAAACTTGATGAACTTAAAAAAGCTGTCTCTGCGTGTGTGTATGATGTATTGCTTCTTACAGAGACAAATTTAACTCCTGGTATAAATGATTCTGAGTGGGACTTCATTGGTTTTAATGTCTTTAGGAAGGACAGATCTCTGGACTCCAATTCTCATTGCCATGGAGTCAACATTGAATGCTCCAGTTATTAAAACTTCTGCTCTTAATGTTGAGAGTCTGTATTTGTATCGGTTGCTACCAACTCCTCTCCTATTTTAATTTGTGGTACATGTATACCTCCCAGCAACCAGCTATTGTATATGATAGTTTTTGTGATGCTGATAACTAGGTGGTGTCTGCCTGTCCTAGCCTTAGTTTTATACTTCTTATTGGCGACTTCAATCTGCTTGAGGTTAATTGGTCTGCACCTTTATCAACTTCTGTGAGTGATTAGATCGTAGGTCATTATTGATAATAGCTTCTACTTTTTACTATTTCAAATTAATGTCCTCGATTTGGTATTCAGCTCAAGCTTCTCTTTGTGCGTTACCGGCATAGGATCCTGTTCTATCTGAGGAACCTGCTTACCTGCACTGTTCTGTATCTTCTGTTTCCTAAACCGCAGCCGGTGTTCAGCATGCCGTACCTGATTTTCGTCTTTGTAATGTCGACAAGAGATTTCTAGTACATTGCATTATCAGCTTGGCCCTGTTGTGTTCCATATACCCAATGTTTTTAAATATTTCAATCACTTAATGGACATTTTGCGTAGCAGTATACTTAAGGATACGCCTATGAAGAAACCCCGTAAGTCTATTTTCTTGCTGATTTTCTGCTGAACTTAGATATTTTGTGATGAGGAAGAAAGTTGTCCATAAGAGGTTTTTAAAACTTCCTTTGATTCTAATAATTACTCTGAATTTTGTCGGCTGCAATCAGTATTCAAGGAGCTGAGCTGTAAGTATAATGTTGAGTACATCTGTACATCTGTTCCTCTGAATATCAATCCTTTTGGAGCTTCTTCAACAGCACAAAAGATTCCTATTTTAATTGGGAATCAAATTAATCTAGGTAGTAAATTTTTTAGAAACTTACTACCTCGGCGGCAGCTTCGAATCTTTCCCTGCTGGAATCTGCAATCTTTTTGTCGACCATTTCTCCTCTGTATACGCTCAAGACGATGCTTCTACTTCTCATTATCTGTTTGAAACTTCTTTAATTCTCTTTGGGTTTGTGCTGGATGAGACTTATGTTTAATGTAAACTATCCTCCCTTGACCCATATAAAGGTGCGGGGCCTGATGAAATATTGCTTATGGACCAGGAAATATGGTTCTCAAGCGGTGCAGTAATCTACTTGCAAATTAAAATATTTTTTAATAGACTTTTTGAAACTTGGAGTTTTTCAGATAGACTCAAGACCAGTTATGCAGTTCCTATTCATAAATCTTCTGCTGTGGCTGATGTATGGAACTACCGACCTATTGTTATGCAGCCATCCTTGGTTAAGGTTTCTGAATCCCTTGTGTTCGAATATACTTGTTTCCACTGTGGTGGTGTGAAGCAAGAGCAGCTTAGTTACTCGTGGTAGGTCCATCATACAAACCTTGTTCTTTATGAACACTATATTCATTTCTCTTTCAGAGAAGGTAAGCAGGTTCGTAGTAGTACTAAGTAAGTAGTTTGTAGTTCTCAGGTATTTGACACTGTCAGCCATAGACATATCCTTGCTAAGTTAAAAGCTTATGCCATCTTGGGCAATCATCTTTGGTGGTTTCACTCCTATCTTGACTGGACAATCATTATTAAATGTTTTGGTGCTTCTTCATGAGCATGCGGAGTTCCACAAGTTCTCACATGGGACCCTTCTTATTTACCATCCTTTTGAATGATATTGTGACCTGCATCAATATTGAGACCCTGTTTTTTGCTGACAACATTAAGATCTACACTTCTGTCTCCGCTGTGGATGATTGCCATCGGGTCCAGCACGTTCTCGCCAAAATTGACGAATGGTCTGCATTGAATTGTATGAGGATTAATGCTGGCAAGTGTGTTGTGGTCACTTTTCGTCGTTCTTCTGATGCCTTTCTGTTTGACTACACATTTAATGAATCTACACTAACGAGTGAGTCATCCATCTGTGACGTGGAAATCACACTTTCGTACAATCTTAACCCTGAGGATCAGATCGATGTTGCTCTTTTCAGATCAGTTTTGGATTTAGAAGCTTTGTTTGATTGCATCATCGGCTTTGACAAATCCGGCGTCTCCGTAGGATTCAGGACAGATTTGCGTGTTGTTGGGTTGAGTTTAGCTTTGAATATCGGTCCGTGCCACTGGGTGTCAAGGAGGGAGATCATGGGACTGTAGCCATTGTGAGGAGACAACGGTTGTATGATGTTATGTTTCTCCGTAGAGTTCTGACAGGCGATGTGGACTATCCTGAACTGCAGGAGCTTTTTAATATCAGAACTTCATGCCGGACTCATTCATCGCATCTGTTCAGCCGTGAGTATGTTCTACTAGTTACGAGCTGCATAGTACTGTTCCGCGACTTCACAGACTCAGCAACTTGGTCTCTCAGCTCCATGACGTCTTTCATGGTAGCAGCTAACACCTGGGAAGAATTCCATTGTAAATTTGTTTATTTACAGCTAATTTATTGTTGTTACTGATTGCATCTCATCCGTGTTTTGTTGTGCGTTTGCTTATCTATTATTGTTGCATTCGGGTCATCGATTATCACATGTCTTCCTTTTATTGTTTTGAATTGTGAAAATCTATTGCTAATTTGTTACTGATAACATGGTTAAGATTATATGACTGTTATAGTTTTATAGTCATTATATCTTGTTATAGGCCTACAGTTGTTACTTGTTAGCATGTTTTTACTGTTATGTTATTTTGATACCGGTCATTTTATATTGTTAGATTGAGCTGATGGTCATCCTGTTATTATTTATTGAATCTGATCTAAATAAGTAATTGTTACTGTTTTGTTTTTTTAATCCATCTTATATATATATTGTATTTTTGTGAATTGGCATATGCCGTTAATAAATATTTGTCAACAAATCATTTACATTATAGAATAGCTAAAACTTCATTTAAATAATAATACTAAAATAACCGAAGATTGCTGTAACTAAATATAGCGGCAGCTATATATTGTTATTCACGTTGTCGAATAGATAAGTTGAAAATACCCTTTACAGTTTTATTAATATTAATTAGTGACTCTTCGCTAACTCAATTGTACCTTAGTTTTTTTACTGATATATCAGTTATATGTTAGTATAATGATATTGTATTTTCTCAGTAAAAATACGTCAGCAATAAAATACTTTTTAAGAAATACATAACGCGAAGTTTTATAATAGTTTCTATTTCTATTGTTAGAGTATGCCATAGGTCAACAGAGCATTAAATTCTTGAATCAGTTATTGAACTTAGTTTTTGAGGTTATGGTGAATACGTTGCCGTCGTTGTTTCTGTAATAGTTCAGGGTTGGGTGTGTGGCTGCAACATCTGCTAAAATAATGAAGCTTAATTGTATCTATTAATTTTATTGGTAATATATAATTTCATTTATAAGAGAATTCATTTACTTTTAGTTGTTACAGATTTTGATTATCCAATTAATTTTTAATTGTTCTATGCATTTTTAGTCGAAATGAACTTTATTATTGTACAATTTATCATAGCACATGAAGTGAGAATTTTTTATTATTCTCTTATCATCAGGGATAAAAAAGAGTGACATGATTAGATAACCTTTTTATCAAAATATGTTATAATTATTGTATGAGAAAAAGATTTTTGTTTGTATAGAATTAGATTAGAAAAGTAATCCTTTCATTATTAGATCAGTTATTCTGTGTTATGAGTCTCCAAATTTTTTTTCATATATTATTGGTTGGATACTATAAAAAAACTATTTGCTGTGAGTGAGAGAATGTGATGAAATAGCTAGAATGATTTAAGACTTGCATTCCAGTAAAACCTTTAATGTCATTGCCTCTAATAAAGCAGAAAGGCAAGAGGGTCATCCTGCCTGATAAACTAAAGATAAAAAAGAAATGTCAGCATTCATCATATCACTAGGAATTGGAGTTGGCTGGGTACTTTCTTGGAAGGTTCTGTGCAGTCAAAGAATTATAAAGGCTATTTGTAGTTAAAGTGGAGAGAGTAATTTGATGTCAGCATCCATTATGACATGAAAATGAAAAGATTGTGTTTTTTTTTAACCTCCGGAACAACCATTAAGTTATATCTTCAGAGGATGTGATGAATGAATGTAGCGTGTGTGAAAAATGCCATGCCTGACTGGGATTTGAACCCGGGACCTCTGGATGAAACGCTGAGACGCTTACCACTCATGCAAAAGATTGTATTGGTGCAGATCCAAGTAGAGCTGATGTTACTGATATTAGGGATCACATACAAAGATCCACTGTCAAACCTTATGCAAAACAGCTGAATTACTAACGAAGTGTAGTTAATGTTCAAAACTAAATTAATATATAGAGTTATTATTTATTGTTTACTATTACAGTATAAGAAATTGAATTGAACTGTATTAACTGTTTGTCATTTCTCTTGATTAGTGGATCTAGCTTCATCCAGTCATGATATTTTCAAGCACAAGCTAACTACATTCAGTGCTTCCTTATTAGTAAATGATATAAATATGTTCCCCAAATATCTAATCCCATTTTTATTTTAGCCACAGATAATTTCAATTTTCAATTTAAGTTCTTACACACAAGCTCAGTGGATTTAGTAAAACATATTTTATTGCTCATAAATAATTTTTTAAACAGCCTTTTGTGGTGTATACTGAACATTTTATTAGATTAGTCAGTTGGTAAAAATCAGGTCTATTTAAAAGAATATTTGTTGTTGCTGATATTTGAGGAAGAATTTGGGTAATCCATGTCAGGATGATAAGGAAATTTGTAATCACTAAGTAGCTAGTTTTATAAATTAAATTACATAATATGTGTTTAGTTTAAATTTTGTATTTTTTTAAAGAATGCTTTTAAAAAATGTACCTGTCTCTTTGTTTCATATTGTTACAGACTAAAAAGTGCTGTGTATTTGCTGAGGTTAATTACAGTGTATAACTTAAGAATTAAACAATTTTGAAATTCCAATAATGGATAATCCAAAAAAGGCAAAGTAAGTAGCTTAAATGTTTTACAAAATGAAATAACGTAATATAATACATAATGCACATTTTCAAAATGTTATAGAAAATAAAGAAATTCTAAGAAATAATTTTAAACAAATATAGTCCAAAATTGGTTATCAGAATATGTGACAAAACATAACCAACATAGTAGGACATCATTATAGAAAAAAATGACAAAAAAATAATCTTGTTGATACATGTATCAACAAAAGAATGATTTATAAAAAAATATTTTTAAGTAAAGGATTAAAAAGGATTATTTAAAAGAAGTAATATATTTGCTGAATAAATATTATATCCTGATAAGTTTGAGGATCCGTAACTCTTAAACTGATCAGTAGCCCATTTAATCTAATATTGGGTATATTCCTTAAGTTTTTTGTTTACTTAAAAGGGAGAGAATTTCATAATCAATTGCTCTTAATTTTGTCACTGATTGTGTCATACACATTTAGCTAGGTAGGGTGGCGCCAGCTATTTTGTAAAAGGTTTTCACTTGTCTAGACTAGCATTGTTTGAAGTAGAAAACATTGCATAATAGCTATTGACCTATCTTGAACCTCTTGTATAAATATTATTGGCTAGTTTATTAGCTTGGAAAATGCTGAAGGAGTTTTCTCCATGTTATACATGACTATCCCACAACCAACAATCAATATTATGAATATGCAAATAATATACATCTATGGACGTAAACTTTAATGAATTTGCATTGAATGTTAATGCACTACCAAGAGATATGTAATCTGTTTAACGCATTGGAATACATCATAAAATATGAGTGGTTTTTTTCTTACACTTCACATCTTACTTATTTTATAAAATTGATTAATATACTTTAGTAAAGAATATCCTGGTTTTGTTTTTTTTTAGTCTAAGCAAATTTAAGAGAAGCCAAAAGAAAAAGGAACATTTTCAGAAAAATAAAAATTATGATAATGAAAAACCAAAAGAAGTAAAATCTAAAGAAAACATAAAATCTGGACCCAGTCAGGGTGAGTCATCTGTACCTAAAGCAGATAATTCTAAAAAAACTGGTAAGTGATTTTTTTTCTTCAATGTAATAGTATAAAGGAATATTTGAATTAGGGAATATTTTAATGCAGGAAGCTACATTTTTGCACAATTCAGTTTGGAGGTTTATTGTTAATTTGTTTAGTTTTAATATGTATTTTTACTTATATCAGTTCCATTCTGTTTTAACAAACAAAATATGTACTCTTATGTATTTTTATATTTTTATAATTGGAAAATAGTTCTTGATTGATTTCCTTCATGATTTTATTTAAATAGCCATTTAACGTATCTTATTCTTTGCAATTAGTCTGAAATTGTATTTTCCTTCTTTTTTCAGGAAAAAATAAACAGAAATATTATTTTCCCAAACACCTAACCATAAACAATACAATGTTTTACTATTATTACTTCTTCTCAGAATGATAAAAACAAAACTAAACTAACATACTGAGCTGTGCATTCAGAACCAATTTAAAAATATGTTTGATTATTATAATTGTAATTATGAATAGAAATGTTTTTGCTGATCCCATAATTATTTTTTTATCCAAATATAACAATAATGTACTACTTTTCAGCATATCTTAATTTTTATTTTCATGAATATATTCTTTGGTGAGTATTGTTTTGTTGAATAATCTGTAAACAAAATGCATATGAAATTATTTCTTTACACTAAATATAAGTATAATTTATGTCAGATACATCATAGCAATGTAAGAAGAAAATGCAAAATCTACTAAGAACTTAATCTACAGAAAGTTATTCAATATTTTCTACTCAAATAAGTAGTATAATAATCTCATAGTTGTAGTAATAGTAATAATAATAATGACATTAATTATAATAATAACATGCAGAAATGAAAATCATTCCCTGTTATAAAAAAAATAATAATTTCTCTTGAAGAACTCATGGATTCCTGGTTTGAAGGAATTCCCTGGATTTTGAAGGTGTGATGAATTTGATGTACTTATTTTTATCATACCTGATGTAATGATATAAAACATGTAATGAATATAATAAAAATCTGCAGTCGTGGGACTGGCCGACAGAAGTTATTACTTCTATTACGAACGTAAAATTTGACGTACAAAGATGGCTGCACACGCAACTACTATAAATTTTATTTTTTCGCGCGCAACTTATATACAACAAATTTCACTCAGTACAACAGGGAGCCGCTGTAGTCGATTGGTTTAAGGTGTCAGTCAGCTGCGTCCCGTCATAACCGGGTTCAATTCTTATATAATATAATATAGCTGTGTTAGAGCGTTCCGTGACGGCAAACTGAACTTTTTTCTCCATGCTCAACATACATCCATACCCCGCAAAAAGAAGTAATAACTTCAATAAAATTTATTGTGGTAAAACTAACAAATCTTTTTAAAAGAGATTATTTTGTTGAACATTACAATGCTTACGGAAATGGAAAAGAAAGGTGTGTCTAATATGGCCGACCATTTGTTGTTATGTAAACATAGAATTACTGATTATAAAAATAATTTAAACATTTGGAAATTTAGAACGACATTAAAATAAAGAGTATGCTTCAAAATTATTATATTTATAAATTTAAACAAAAGTATGAAATGATTAATCAAAAGATCGTTTTTGAAGTGATGATTTAATTAAAGACGTAGTTGGTTGTTGTAGTTGACAACAATGTTTACAAATGTAATTGTGTAACGTTTTAAATTTATTATCATTATAGTCGGCATTGAGTTAACGTTGTTCCAAGTTTTGTGGGTTTATGTTTTCTAAATTTTTATTTATTTTTTGTTTTTATTTGATGTAATTTTGGAACTTTTGTACAGACTGATGATATGAGATCCTGCGAAAATCAACTTTTGGTATTAGTTTTTTTAGATTTTCTGTTACTATGTTAGATGGTTAATTTGTTGTTATTTAAGTTTAATTAAAAGTTACAGTCTATAACCTCTTCGTTATCAATTAAATAAGACATACCTGAGACTATAGAATTGTGAACATAACAGTGGGAAAGAAAGCCAATTCTGCAAGTGTAGTAATGAACTTAAGTTAGATATTTAGAAAAGAAAGCAAATTGTAGGTAAAATTGCATGGTTTTGGTGTTAACATAGCAAAACATTTCTCTTCCAAAGATGAAGTTCTGATTAAATTTTCTTACTTTTCAAATTTTACCAAAGTTACTTAAAAACATTTTTTTGTGCTTGCTTATAACTAAATTTACTTACCCTTGAAATATGTATGTTTCCCACGAAATGGTTTTCAACATGGTTGATATACCATTCCCAATACCTTTTGAATTTTTGGATTCATGTGGAATGCTGTTTATTAATTTTTTAACTTGTCTATTATCACAAATGTTCTTGAAAAAAAATTCTGCTGTAGGCAGATGCTGAGAGTATTAGATGATAAATGCAGTTCTTTTTTTTTTTGATGCCAGCCTCCGTGGTGCGAGTTGTAGCGTCTCGTCCTTTCAGCCGGAGGTCCTGGGTTTGAATCCTGGTCAGGCATGGCATTTTTCACACACGCTACAATTTTTTGGTACTTTTCAAGAAGATGCTCGAAGCCAATCTATAGTTAGTCAATTAGTTATTAGATGGCACATGTAATGAAATCACATAAATTGAGACTCACATCTATATGGACATGCTCACAATGAACATCTATATTAGTAATATATAGTACTTTATTCTCAAGTTACTATGACACCTATCTTTTTTTTTAATCTTGAACCACCGTTAGGTACTACATCAGAAAACGATATGAATGATTTGTAGCATGTGTGAAAATGCCATGCTTGATCAGGATTTGAACACGGGACCTCCGGATGAAAGGCTGAGACACTAACACTAACACCATAGAGACCATGAAAATGTTTGTCTAGAGAAATGTATAGCTATAATTATTCATGTGGATTGAAATCCATATGGAGCAAACATTTATTTTTTTGAATGTGAGGCACATGATCAGCACTGAATAATAAATGCTACTCGTATAAATAATAATGATGATAATTTAATCACTTTTTATTTATTTATGTATTAAAATAAACTTTTATTTATTTGGAGAAAAATGCCTTTTTTTTTTAATAGATTAAAATATTTCTTTAATGAATAAAAATCATATTATTATTACATATGAATGCTTGTGGTGTGGTTTGTTGCAGAGATCTCAGAGCCACCAAAAATCAATCCTGCTAATCTCAAAAAAGAGACAGAAGAGATAGCAAATTTAAATCAAAAATTTACCAGACGTCGTATTGTCAGTACTTGGACTAGAGATTTTGATATACCAAAATATCCAAACTCGGAGGAGGAGGATGGTGCTGATTTTAATGAATTAATTAATTCCAGTACTTCAAATTTTTTAGGTAACCTTTATTTCATGTTTTCTTTCTGTTATTAAAAATATACATGTCATTCAAGTTTATGCGTAAGATTTCTTTGGGTAAGGGTTTTACACAGATACAAATTATTATCTCAATTAATAATTGAGATAGTTGTGGATGTTAAACAGTACTCTCCTGCACAGTAACAGCATATGGCTGATAGCATTTAACTGATAAGGGCTGACATGTCCAGTCTTGTAGACCTTTAATGAATTATGTATCAACCAATATCCTTGTTCCAGTAATCCTGATTGCAATATCATAGTTACAAGTGTGCTTTTGATTATATTCCACTTACCACACCCGAATTTACCACACCTGAATTTAATGAACAGTATCAACTGTTTGGCCTTTACTAACCTTTGCTACCTGTATCAAAGGTAGCAAAGGTCAGTAAAATTAATCTTATCACCTGTATCATTCAGGTGATAAGATTAAGAGCTGTTAATTATTTCCTAGGATTCCAACTGCAAGTTGAAAGTCCTATACTTTTATTCAAGGAATTTGGGACCTTTGTGAGAGCAGTAAATTATTTTTGTGGAGAATCAGAACAATGAATACTTCTATGGGATGTACATGAATAGACTTTCCACATTATAGTCACATGAGTCTATAGCTGCAATACCAAGCAAGGCATGATAGTTTTGCCACATACAAATAAGCATCACAGATGCAATCCTATTAAGGTCACATGCATTCTGTGTTGCCTTGCCTCAAGGAAGTATATTAAGTGCCATCTTGTTTATTATAGCAGTCAACAGTATATTAACCCTATACCCGCTGATCAGATTTCTTTAAGTGCTAAGTGTTTTTTGGAGTCCTGCCAGGGTATTTTCTAAAACTTACTGAAAGAACAAAAATTGAGATACACATATGACATAGCATATCAATTTAATTGTAAAAATGTAAAGAAACTAAAAATAATAAATAAATAACGTACCTTTTTTATGAAAATATTTTTCTTGTTGAAATTGAAAAAAAATTAATTTTTTATTTATTTTTTTTTTAACTTTAGTTGGTCAACACGTAATAATAAAAAACATTTAGTCTTTATATACAAAAGAAGTACAAATTCATAATAAATAAAACGATATATAATACTCATAAGTAAACTAATTTAAAAAAAAAAAAATACAACACAAAATAATGACACAAAACACAAAAAAAAATTGTTACAAAAAATTTTTTTCAGAAAGCACTTTAGTCTGAATTTGACTCACTAAATTTCCTTTTTCTCCCCTGCTGTAAGGGTCGCCAGTCGTGTTCTAGTTTGTGGTAACATGCTGGATGTACACCTGAATTGCACCCCGGGCACCAAAAATGGCTTCTAGATTTTTTTTTCTTCATAGAACACACGATACAACACCGCAATTTAATCCCATCAAGACAAGTCAATTCATGTTTTCCATCACCACTTGGACCAGGAATGGCTTCTGGCTGATTATCAGGTACATCCTGTACTTCACATAGCTCTTCTATTATGCTCACTATAAACTGCTTTCTTTCTAATGGCTTGTCAGTATTTTTAGAATACAGT
>JAAAKQ030166878.1:0-12582 GCA_010016005.3 Zanna intricata
TTCAGAGGATGAGATGAATGAATTGTAGCGTGTGTGAAAAATGCCATGCCTGACCGGGATTCGAACCCGGGCCCTCCAGATGAAAGGCTGAGATGCTACCACTCCGCTATGGAGGCCGGCACTCAATCATCCCCTTGTAGTTTCCAAACTTCATCTCACCTACTAAAGCCATAATTCTACTTCCTCGCTTCCTTCTTCTTTCTCCATAAAGAAAAAAGGAAGAATCTTTCTTCTTTTTCCTTTCTCCTTCTTGATCCTTTAAATGTAATTGTCAAGATTCCACTTCCTCAAACTCCATGTCCTAACTATTTTCCTTTTCTTCTGTTATTTCCCGGATAAATGCTCTTTATTCTTTAATCTCATTCATTACTACCTTTTCCTCATTTTATCCGTCCATTAATCTCCGTATCTACATATTAAAAGCCGCAATCCAGTTCCTTTCCATCTTCCTTATCGTTCAAGATACTAAATTGTAATGGTTAAACTTGAAAAGCTTAAACTAATGATTAATGATAAAACTAAATATTCTTTTACAAAAAAAAAGCAAGAAATTTTTTTCTTCATTAAACCTTTGTTAGAAAAATTTTCGTTATGATCTCTAACATTCAACAGAGAAACGAATATAAAATACTACGCAACTTAAAAATTTAATTTGTTATAATTTTTTTCAAGATTAAGTAGATTTTATACGTAATATAGATGAAACAATTAAAGTATTAAATTTATTATTGTTATTATAAAGTTAGACGTAAATTTACTACGTGGTGAATTTTAACATTAAGCTCTAACTACTTCAACAACTGAATTTCATAAGCACAACAAAGTTAGAACGAACATCTGTTTTGTTAGATAAATCCCATCTACTGACCTTATGAATACATTAAAACAAACATTAAGCTGAAGGACTTAAATTTAATAATCATAACATAGTAATTACACACTTCGCTAGTCTTTAGAATTATCATTAATGCATATATTATAACAATAATATTAATAATAAATGTCTAATTTTATAATAACTAATAAGTGGAGACTAAATCCTTGTTTACGATTTTACAACAATACCATTGCTTTTACATGTACTTTATACCATTAAGATTCCAGATAAAAGCTGTTATCCCACCAATTGGCCAAACATTTGTTGTGGATGATTATTATATCAGAAAATCAAGGGATGGACGGGAAATCATTATAAGACGAAAAGAATAAGTTTTAACTTCTACAACTTTTTTTTTTTGCGTTAGGTTGATAACTACATATTGCTAATAGCTGCTTGGGAAGATTGCAATTTTCAGCTAGGTATGTTAATGATAGGCAGTGGAGCATATATAACAAAACGTTTTGCCGACCGATGTTCGTGAATGAAGAAGTAGTTTATATTCTACAAATCAGGTTCTCGGAGAAAATAAAACCCACGTTTCACAAAAAAGGTTTTAATAAATTAATTGACGGCCGGTATGATATGAGATAATTTTTTTTTTGGCTTGTTATTTTTTAACAGGCCTGTAAATACACTACCGTATTTATAAGTGTTGGAAACAAGTCCCATATCCCAGCATAAGAATCTCATAGAACGTATATGCTTACTGCTGATTAGCGCGCCAAAATACTGATTTTATCAGTCAAAAGCATTCCTTAATGAAATATTTCCAGGTCTCCGGAATGGCTGTAGTACGGTAGTATGACTGTAGTTCGAAATCATCGGCTCCATTGATATAGCCACCAAGAACTTAAAATATTATAAAGCCGAGTAACTGATGGTAGGATATTATAAAAAACACCATGAGTGAATTGCATACGGTGATGGGGATTAAGTGTTCTCCACAATCATACTAGGACGTCACCTGTCACAAATGATGTACATTAGACTTATGTAAACAACATAATGGTGTGGGTGGTGTGTGTGGGTGTGTGTGTGTGTGTGTGATTTAATTAAAAATTAAATAATAATTAATAATGTTATAATTACTATAAATCCTCTAGTTCGAGAGTCAGGATTGCAATGATTACTGGTCATGCTGTTTATAAACTAGTTTTGGATTCAATTTCCGGCCGAAATTTTATATTCTTTTTAGTATCAACTTTATCTATTTTATTTTTGTTAAAAGGATATCTATCTGAGGTCGTAATAGTTCAAAAAATAAACAGTTTATTTTATCAATGGATTATTTTAAACAAAACCGCTGAAAAATTACCCTAGAATTTCTTGAATACATAGTAATTTATACGCTTCGCTTCACAATTTAATACGTTTACTAGTTAAGTAAGTTACATTAATTTTTTTTTTATGAAGTTAATGATTAAAATGAATTAGTTTTCTTTATCATTTTTTTATCTAACTAAGGTTTTCGTTATACATAATCATTTCAATTTAAACCGGATATTTTTAGATGTAATTTAAAAAAAAAAGTTTTATGAAGAAATAATAGTGTTTCTATTAAATCCTAAAGAAAAATTTATTTATAAAAAAAAAAATGTTTTTTTAACTTATTTCAAATCATTAGTTTTATCAATGAAGAAGTCTTTTTAATTTTTTCAGCTGGTGTTTTCTTGGAGAACTGACTTCACTTTCGACTTGAAAACTTATATATAACTTAAATAAAAGTAAATTCGAGGCCAAGAAAGTATTTTTATTGTTTGTTTTATATATATGATTTTTAAAAATAAAATAATATATGAAAGATTGTAGATTTTTAGTAGAAATTTACCCCACGATCCATTATCTTTTAAGATATGTCGATACAAAACACATTTCACGTAATTTCCTATTAACCTAATGTTGTTTACTGAAAATTATTTTGGCTAAATTTCGCCAAGCTCAGATCGTTAGCCGTACAATATATCAAGCAGAAAGTTTTAAGGATTGTAATAAAGAACCTGGTTAAAAAGGTACACAGGATTAAGATTTTAACTATTTAACTTATGGTGTGCTATCGTACTTCAACTGAACAAGGTTACGAATTTTCAATACCATGAAATCATATCAATGAGATCATTTCCCGTTTATATCAAACACGAAATATTTTCTTCTTTACTACGTTCAACTAAACATATGGATTTCAAAAAAGTGAGTCAAACTTAAGTAATAAATATAGATATTTTTTAAAATAGCTGTAGATGATTATCTAAAAATGTAATCCAGTGATTTCACCACGTCACGAATTGCATTTATTGATTTCCTGGCTTAAACATTAAAATATTCATCCCACATTTCTCATCCTTTTATGTACCAAATTGAGTTCGCCAATTTTTTGTTAGTTTTGTTTTAACATAATTTTTTATTTAGTATATCCCGGTTTTAATTATATTAAATACTTTTAAATTTTACATTGGTATTCTTCAAGTAAGGTGAACGAAAATTTGCTAATGAAATCGCATTCTGTAAGAGCTACATCATATTTTTAAATGAATTTATTTTTTTATTTTTTCCAAGATATATTAAAATAATTTTTATTCATGTTTTAATATAATTTAGCCGGCCTCCGTGGCGCGAGTGGTAGTGTCTCAGCCTTTTCTTCCGGAGGTCCTGGGTTCGAATCCCGGTTATACATGGCATTTTTCACACACGCTGCAATTCATTCATCTCATACTCTGAAGATATACCTTAACGGTGGTTCCGGAGGTTAGACAAAATAAAAATATATATATATATATTTTATTTTTTTTTTAGAATTCTTTGAATATCAAAGACATCAAACTGAATATTTTTATTCTCTATAAAATTTGACTATTACAAGAGTGGTGTTTATCTTTGCTGATGAGTTTAAAGCTTAGTAACTAGCTTCATACTGATAGTCAAAAAATCAATAGTTATCTTACATAAGTCCCTTATTACTATTCAACTTAATGTTGATTTTTTTTTAATCTACCATACATATAAAATAGGAATGTTTGTTTATTTGTCCCGTATGCATTCCTATACCATTCATCCTACTACGATCAAACTTTGGCGAGTTGTTGTGAGCACGCCCGCGAAGGTGTCTGAATTAGTTTGGACCTGCTAGTGGCGCTGGGGTAGATATATTTTGAAAAATTTTATTTATGATCCGATTTCATTCATATTCAGAATATGTGTTACAAGGAAAGAAATACCTCCAGAAAAAATGGACCCCCTAGCAGTGGGTACATTTTTTTGGCAGCTATGGCAGTGTGGATAGGGATTGAGATATTTGGATAATTGTATTTATAGACCGATCTAGCTCATATTCAGAATATATAATAGTTACGTAAAAAGAAAAAAATTGCAAAATCTATACCTGCCAGGTGGTGTCGGTGTTGAAATATTCACGAAACTAACAAACAAATATACAAACACCCTATCTTCTTCTGTATATATATAAAAGGCAATTTTCATATGTGGGTCCGTTTAAGACTAAAAAACTACTGACCTCGGGTTTTTTCAAAATGGTCCGCGCTGTCCGGAGAAGGTTTAAAGCTAATGAAATCCTAGATCTGACCAGTAGAAAGAAAGTTACGGGTATTTTTACCCAACTATTGTATTTAGAGAGTAGACTGAATTAAATCCAATAGATAGTGCTGTCTTGACGATTGGATTTATTTTTACATTCTGACTTCTATCAGGTGAAAGGTTAAATTTTGGGAAGTTCCTCAATGTAGAGTTTTTCAATGTTTTATGAAACTTTCAATTGTGTTTATTTAACCTATATATATATATATATATATATATATATATATATAGTCAAATCTAGCAATAGCGAAACATTGCCGGGTCTGCTAGTTACTTATATTTGTCTTAAAAAAAGAAGGAAGATGAAAGAAAAGTGAGAAAGAAAAATACTTTTCAGTTATTTTCTTATATTTAAATGATTCGACATTTCAAAATGTGTAAAATAATTTAAAGAAATATTTATAATTTTAATTAAAAAATTCTTATCAAAATGATTTTATTAAAATTTTTATTAATAAGTTGACGAAAAAAACAAAAAATTAATTAAACTTACTTTACCAACACTATATCTAAGGTCATGTTTCTAGGTTAATTCAGCGAAGCATTTCAAATAAAAACAGGACTAAGACAAAGAAATAGTATTCATTAGTGCTTTTCAACTTGGTTTTATATCAGTCACTGGAAGTTTTGGTTTTGGTTTTATATCAGTCTGGAAAAATAACGACTCAAATGCAAAAATAGAAACAAAGAATCAGAATGTCAAGAATGAATGTCTAGCTTTTGCTGACCATTTAGCACTCTTTGTAGAATCAGAACAAGATCATTCAACCAAATTTATCAACTGAAAGAAGTAGCTGAAAAAATACGCTTGCAAATCTTCTTTTCAAAGACAGAAATGATTACAAATACCAGTAAATATTCCAAAAAGGGAATAGAAACAATATATGGCCCACTTAAATCACGAAAATATTCTGGGAAATTATATTCCGCGAAAATACCTGGGAGAATTAGTAGAAACGGAACAAATAAACTAATCTTTTACGAAAAAATATCTAAAATAAAAAGAATCTTTCTATTAATGCAAAATTAAGTCATTATAACAGGTGAAAACTACGATATAATGTTGAATTTTAAGAAGGATTTATAGTCCAAGAAGAACATAAGAGGGCCACAGACTCAAATAAAGAGATATACGGTAAAACTGAAGATCTGGCAGTAGCAATAAGGAAACAACGACTAAAAGTTTATAGACACATAGTCCGGAATGAACCAATCAAGGCTAAACAAACAGATTTTCAATTAACTCCGAAATTATAAAGGTCAAGGTAACTATGTTAAACAGATATAAAAAGAGCTCAAAGAGTACAAAATTACAGAAAATGACTGTCTAGATTGAAAAGAATACAAAAACAAAATATTTGAATTAAAGATTCCTACAGGTGATAAAAAAAACTCAACGGAGGAGAATGAACTCAAGAAAGAAGAGCTAAACAGTCCAAAAAAATAAACCTCGGAAGAAAAAGAAAGAAATTACAGGAAATGATATTTGCGTAGTCATTGAAGGACTATCCGAAAAGGAAAGAAGTTAAGGGTTGAATCATCAGAATAACGTTCGATCAATTTATGAACCTCATTTTTTTGATAAAGACAAAGAAGAGACAAAATTAATGAGATTTTTATACGTCTTAAAAATATATAAACATTGTATTTTAATTACTTAGAAAATCTTCTTTTTAAGAAGAACCTATTAAATATAAAAAATTATTACCATTAAAAATAGAACAAAGATTATATAGAAATCTTAAAATGAATCTGAGAAAGTATTGATATTCTTTTGTTGAGTAAAAATAGATGATTAGTTCAGGTGTCGTTTTAAAACAAAGTTTTTACTATTACAAACTCTATCAGTAAATGAGTATATTCGCGGAGTCCAAGTTTACCGATTTCGAGCGCCTTTAAGCTCTAAAAGCTTTCATTACAGGAAACTTTGCCAAATTCCGATAGTTTTGTGGTTACAGACTTAGGAGAATAGGAAGAAGAGAAAAGTTTCTGTAAAACTCATTACTTCTTCAACACTCTCAACAGCAGTTGCACTGATTCAAGTTTCTTTTACTAATAAAAATCATAATAGTTCAAATAAAGATATTTAATTATTTTAAAGAGACAAAAAACCAATGTAATTTTCGCAAACATATAAGAACATTTAATTTTTATATATGTGACAAAAATCTTCAATTAAAAAAAAATTATGTAATTATTTCAACTTTAAATTTAAACCTAAATAAAAGTAGTTCTTCTATTTTAATCTACGTAATTGTGTAAAATTATTTTTCTGTAGATTAATGAATAAGAAACTTCAAATCTTGAGTCTGATATTCATAATAAATTCTGAAAAACTACAAACCCTTTTTATTCACTACAAAAAGGAGGCTGTTAGATCAAATTCATTATTAGATGAAGAAGGTATAAAATATTGTTATGCGCAAATAACTAAGAAAGAAAGAAGTTAAGAAGCTTCTGTTGTAAGTAACAGTTGACTATTCGGTAATATTTAATCATATGATTGCAATTGAGATTACAAACACAAACTACGAGATACATATCTCACTATTCCCCGACTGCTTTCAATCGGTCAATTGGGTCAATCGGTAAACGCTATGTATTTACGAAATATATGGTTTGTTATCAATGGTTGTAATAATGCGGACGTGCATGTTTGTTAATAAGAGTAACTAAAGCATTGAAACGTATTCCGACAAACGGTCACCTCCATTATGTCATTTGTTTCTTACATTTATCAAATGTCTTTCTTTTTCTGTTTAGCCTCCGGAACTACCGTAAGATATTACTTCAGAGGATAATATGTATGAATATGAATGAAGTGTAGTCTTGTACAATCTCAGGTCGACCACTCATGAGAAGTGTGATTAGTTGAAACCCAACCAACAAAGAACACCGGTATCCACGATCTAGTATTGAAATCCTTATAAAAGTAACTTACCTTTACTAGGATTTGAACTTTAGAACTATCGACTTCGAAATCAGCTGATTTGCGGTGTCGCAATATCCACTAGACCAGCCCGGTGGGCTATGTATCAAATGTCTACTTGCCATCAATGTAACGGTGTCTAATTGTACGTTACTATAGTACATCTAGCAACATTGCTTTCCATAAGACCATTAATTTTACTTTTCTGGCATCATAGCTTTAAAGCAATGCTGCGACGTAGCAACGCAAGGATGTATGGTAATCAGTCAAAAAATAGGGAGTAGATTGTTTTTTTGCATTTTTCGACTTTTCATGACCCAGAGGCTTCAAAAAACAAAAAAACCAAAAAAAATTGGGGGTTAACGTTCGTATTTAAAACGTATGCAGGTGTGTTGGCGTAACCCACCGGGTTGGTCTAGGGGATAATGCGACATCGCAAATCAGCTGATTTCGAAATCAGCTGAGTTCTAAGGTTCAAATCCTAGTAAAGAAAAAATTATTATACGGATTTGAATAGTAGATCGTGGATACCGGTGTTATTTGGTAGTTGGGTTTCAAATTAACCACACTTCTCAGGAATAGTCCACCTGTGATTGTACAAGACTACATTTCATTCACATTCATACACATCATCCTCATTCATCCTCTGAAGTAATACCTTACGGTAGTTCCTAAGGTTAAACAGATAAAGATAAATAAATAAGTTGTAAATTATCGATTAGCTAGAAATCGATAAAAAGAAAAAAAAATTATATGAAACAATATAAAAAGTTAACACGAAAATTAATGCAGAAGAGGTGATGGTTGTAAAAAAATATATATAGAAGGTTATTTTATTCTGATAATTTGCTTGTCTTTTCCTTAAAAAGTATTCTCAAACGTTTTTTTGTCGGTTATTCAATGAAGTAGCCTTTAAACCTAGCTTCATATATTAATAACTATCAGTAAATATACTATAACAACATATAAAACACAATTTTTACTGTTATTTTTAAAAATAGGATTGTGATATAAATCCTGGATGTGACTTACAATCTAAGGGAGAATATTTTTGGTAAAGCATACAATAGAATCAACTGAAATGTACAACAACATGAAAATAACGTATTCTGTAAATATGAAAATAAGTGAGGAGAATACCAAGTAATGTACAATTGTTCTTTTTTCTGACCGCTCGCGATTTAGAACCATATGATAACGCATCCTTTACAATATATTGACAATTATCTTATTCAGGATCCCTGTTTGCTCAGAATATTAATTACCGTTAGAATTGTTTTCTGCATTATATTTTTTCTTCAGTACTATTCTCTTTTTACTTTTTGGTATATCTTTCGTTTAAAATCACCAATCTTTCTAAAAAAAAAAACCTTTACCTCTTGTTTTTTTTAACATTAGCAACATTTTCAATGAAATAGATTTTACAAAAATTATTGAACGGATTTCATATTAATTCAATGTCATTTTACTTAAGTATAAGTTATTAAAAAGAAATTGTTTAGTAAAACCATTTTTAAATTTTGTGTACACACACGTACAGGTTTACATGGTTTCAACTGAGGATTAAACGGATTCTAAATCACTAAAATTAATTTTTTTCTTTATACATTCATACACTATACATTCATTTACTATACACTATACATTCATACACATCATCCTCATTCATCCTCTGAAGTAATACCTTAACGGTAGTTCCGGAAGCTAAACAGATAAAAGAGAGGTGTGTTGGCGTGTCTATAACATAATATCTTTTGACTGAATAAACTGATTTTGATGAAATTTTATACACAGACTCGTAAATAGAGGGAAAGTGTTGATAAAATTTTGGGTTCAATATTTCCAAAGGGTAGACAGTTTTTTTGGCAGACAACTGTAAAGACATTTTTTTATTGGGCCAATCATTTTTACAATCAATATTATAGCTAAATATTGGGTAATGAATAAATAATATAAACTGTATGAGCATGGTTTAGTGAATCAATATTTTTTATTGAAACTTTGAATATTGAATATTATTGCGCAATATACAATATATACAATATTCCAACATACAAGTTTTCCTTCCATAAAATGGGATGCTATCAATATAATGTAGTTCTATCTGAAATAGCATATATATATATATATATATATATATATATATATATATATATATATGTGTGTGTGTCTGTGTGTTTAAACAAGAGGAATAAAATTTTATAGAAAAATCATCAAAATAATTTGTAATCTTATATGATTTATTTCTGTTATTAACTGGTTGTAAGAAATGTTGAATATAAATACGTAATTATAATGTCATTTTTAAATTAATCTTAAAATTTATTTCTTTCCTTTTTGAGCTGATTATTAATGAAAATAAATTTGTATTTTCATGAAATACATAATGATATTTCAATATATATTTCTTAAGAATGATTACGATAAAACAAAATTAAGTAAAACATACTATTTAAACTTTTCTATAATTTTTTTTTTCTATCTTTACCATGATTGCAAACTATTTCAGATAAATTATTTTTATTATTATTATTATTATATTATCTGAAAAAAGTTTGCCTCTTCAATTTTTAAGATTAAAATATGAATTTATTTTAAAATAATTTTATCATATGTTATAAAGTATTATTTTGTATGTCTCCTTTATGAAATTATTTTTTTTTCTTTCAATTTTTAGATCATGACTTAATTGTATTTTTTACATTCTGGTTCCATGTATTTTTTTTTTCAAGTCTATTTTATTTAAGTTAATATTTCAATTTAATTTCTTTTTTGTTTCTTTATTTTTATGTATCATGTTACAAAAATCATGTATTTTCATTCAGTTAAATTTTATATTTTAAATTATTTATTTATTTAAAATAATTATCCTTTTATAATATGAACTCGCGGCTAGCGCTCAAGGCTTATTCTGCTAGCTGCGTCAAGGATAAATATGTTGAATATAAATTGTATATGTAATTTTCAATTGACGATAAATTTTACTTTTCATTTAAAAAAAAAATATCCAACCAAGTTCATAAATATTAAAAGTTCATAAAATAAGTAATTTCTAACTAATTCAATGGTAGTATTACATTTTACTTCAAAGATGAAATACGGTAAAATCATAATTTTTAAAGGATAAAAATGTTTTATTTACTTTATAATAAATAAGTTACTTGAAAGAATCGAATACTTTTTTATTTATTAATATATAACAATATATATTTAAATAGTTATTTAAACACACATTATCAATTTTTAAATATATTTTAATTTTTTTTATTTTAATTCAGTAACTGTATTTATAATAATAAGTAATAATAATAATTACTGTATTATAATAAATTTATAATAAATAATATTCAAAATATTAACAAAGTCATATTTAAGTTTTATTATCACTAAGCAGCAATAAAAAGAAAGAATTTATGAATAGACGTACATAAACTCAACATATGATGATGACTGACAAGGCTCATTTGTTTGTTTTTAAAGTTTGTTTGTTTGTTTGAACTGTCGTGTCATCGTCCCGCGTTGTTTATTCAGATCATTGTTTTAGAATTTAGAATTGGCCGGCAGCAACAAATAAAAATATTATAAAACAGAATACCATGTTTGATTTTTTCTCTGTTAACAGTTTGGTCATACTAAATGTGTTTTAGGATTTTACATATATCATAAAATATACGGTTTAATAAACATGTGCAGTATATGATAAACAATTACAAAATAAAATTTTTAATAATACACAAACAAAATGATTAAAAGTAGTTTTTGATACTTAGAATGTCATTTTAAGTATTCATCTAGATCATTGATTCTCAATTTTTTTCGCCCACTACCCACATTGAGAAAAACATTTCCTAGCGCTCCCAAAATTTCTAAGCTTAACATTTGTTAAAAATAATAACTGCAATTGCTGTTTTTAAAATTCGCTCTAAAAATAGCAATTGCAATTACTGTTTTTAAACGTGGCATATCCTATTTCTAAGTTGAAACTTAAATTTTACTTTTTATTTTAGTTTAAAATCAGGTAAACATAATTTTTCCCTTTTCTTTAATCAGCCGTCGCCTTCCTACACCGCCTGAACGCCCCCCCCCCAATTTTCTGTGGGCCTTTTACCTCCTCCATTGAAGGCTTCCGGCGCCCATAAAGGGGTGTTATCGCAGACTTTGAGAACAAATGATCTACATTATATAAATTCTAAGTCCTTCATTTTAAATTTAAGCGTTTAAATTCTGTAGAATATAACAGTTGAAGTAATTATATTTTAACAGCCATCTGCCCTAAATTCAAAACTATTCAGTTAACGTTACTATAAAAGAAAAATAATAATAATAAATTCAATATCGATAAAATAATTCTGGAAGAAATTAATTATTTGCATCTAAAATTCATTGTTAAAAAAAGTTTTTAAGTAAAAAATAATTCAATAAAAATATTAAATTCTGAATATTTTGAAATTTAACATAAAATTAAAGTCATAAAAATAAATTATAATAATAATGATTGTACTTAATGGTTTTTTAAAATCCTTCTTCCTTTTAAAATAATCTCTCTTTGATTGATTCACTACAAAAGCCCCAACCTTATACTGGGAGATTTTGAAACACATAAAAAATATCATGTCCTACCGGGATTAGAAACAAACTAACTATCTAAGTAGCCATCCTAATGAAAGGGTGAGTCATGGATCTTCAAAAAAGTCCGGATTTAAAGTTGGGAGTGGTAGAAACCCAACAACTATAATTTTTGGGAATTTAAATCTATTTTATTGCATCTTCATTCAGTTTTATGGCAAACAAAACGAAATGTTTCGTTATTACAGTGTAAAAACTTTTACATTTATAACTGAATGATTTTTTTTTTTTGGTCTTCAGTCATTTGACTGGTTTGATGCAGCTCTCAAAGATTCCCTATCTAGCGCCAGTCGTTTCATTTCGGTATACCGCCTACATCCTACATCTCCAACAATTTGTTTTACATATTACAACCGCTGCCTACCTACACAATTTTTCCCATCTACCTGTCCTACTAATATCAAAGCGACTATTCCAGGATGCCTTAATATGTGCTCTATAAATCTGTCTCTTCTTTTAACTATATTTTTCCAAATGCATATTTTTTTCATCGATTTTTCGCAAAACCTCTTCATTTGTAACTTTATCCACCCATCTGATTTTTAACATTCTCCTATAA
>JAAAKQ030166921.1:7309-27524 GCA_010016005.3 Zanna intricata
TATTTATTTATTTGCTAATTAAAATAGTAATTTAAATTTCTGAAAATAAAGTTCACTGTGTTAAATCAAAATATTTAGTGGTAGTGATAATTGCTCATCATTTCAGTAATTAAAATAATTTTAGGGTTTGTATATACTTAATTTATTGATTTATTTTTTCTTTTGACATGTACCAATTGATATGTGAACATTTTAAGTTAATTATATAAAACTTTATTTATCATGTTTTTTCATCTTAAATAGAAATAATTATTTTATTTAGATAATATTACCATGGCTTACCAAACGTTTTAATTAGTCTGTCACGTTTTGTAAATATGTAATTTATATATTATATTTTTTTATACAGGAGTACCAAAATATGAAGACTGGTATAATTTTTTTTTAATGCGTGATTAAGATTTTTTTGTTTGTTATTTAAATATTTTTTTTTTCAATTATTGAATTAAATATACAAATAAAATGATAAGAGTTGATGATAATTCATTTATCAGTTAATTTTTTTAAATTAATTTAATGTTAAAAAAATATTTTATAAGTTAAAAAAATGTATATATTATATAAAATCATTTTTCTATATATATTTATATAGTGTGTGTGTGTTTGTGTGTGTGTGTGTGTTTATATTTGTTATCATCCCATTAAATATGTTTTGGAATTTAATAAATACATTGTGTCTACATGCAAGCAAGAGAGAGAAAAAGATTGTTTTTTTTAATAAAATTTTTATGACATCCATAGTAGAGTTTTATGAAAGAAAAAAAATATTACTCAATATAAGTGCTATTGGTACATGAGATTGATAATCTGTTCATCTGTCAGTATTTTAAAAATCACGATTTCTAATAATGAAGTGTACTCCACAGGTTGTACTTCTTTCAGTAAGAAAATGAATTCCAGAGTAATGTAGACTTCTCTGGCAGTATTGGAAAGTTACTTTTTAAGTTTTAAATGTTTATTTATCTTTGATTATACATAACCTATGGAAAAATAAATTTTAGCTTATATTATGCTAAATGTGCCATAATATTCGGATTTTTACAGAATTAAAATATTTTTTATCCATAATTTATTTTTTTTAATTTTTATGGTCTTGAGATAACAATGAATGTTCAATAATTACTTGCTCTTAAATACTAATTTTCACTTTGTAATTACTTAAATTATTATTGAATTAAATTCAAAATTAGAATTAAGCATAAATATCATGTTAATATGACAATTTTTTGCTACATATTTTTGATTACGGTACTTGTAGGTATTTTAATTATTTTTAGGTAGTCTTAGGTCATTGATAAAATAATTTTTAGCTTATTTACGAAGTCAATTTTGATTTTCTAAAAATTTGTAAAGATATTTCATAAATATATACAATTTTTGACTGGTTGATACATTTCCACTTACTGAAGTTTATTAACAATATTTTTGGCATATTATGTTATCTTCTGTACTTGAGTTTCTTTTCATTGTTTCTTTATTGTATAGCATTTTAATCTTTTTTTTTATTCTGGAAATATTTCAAAGAATGTGAAGATATATTATTTTCTTTGTTTGTATCTTTCATAATTTTGTTAATGCAGCTTTGTTCAAATAGTTTATTTCATTTATTTATCATCTCTTTTTTATGTTGTAATTGTAAAATATACATACATATTTACGTTGGAAAATTCCATTACTTCGATGCTATGAGGAACATTACTTAGGAACTTCATTAATAATCACAAAGTTCTTCGATAACTAGTTATCAAATTACATTCAAGTGACAAGTAATGTACCTTAAATGTTTCTTTACAGATTATTTTTTATAACATAAGTTTTTTAATATTATTTTTATAGTCGGCCAGTATTAGAATATTTATATTAATTTTGCTGAAAATTTTGTTGTGAAGGAATTCACATTAATTAATTTAGTGTATAATCTGTCTGAACTAAAATTTCAAGAATATTATTTTTCTCAGGATTTCCATCAGAAATTACAGGTTAACTAATAATTTTTGTCATGATGATATCCCATTGAGTTATTATAGTCCAACAACCTACTGATTAACTATAAAACTTAAAATATTTTTAATAAAAGCAATACAATGTTTGCTTTATGCCAACTTTGTATTCAAAATTAGGGCTCTATCAAATGAATCACATGAGTGTAACAACATCCATTGACATAGACTAAAGCATAGAGAAACTTACTCCTCCAAACTTCAACAGGTTTACAGTAGACTACTATGCAGTGTTGATTATAATAATTGAACTACTAAAATCTTATGACATTTAAAGAATTTACATAACATCAAAATTTTCCCTGTGTGATCTCTTCCTTCACCCAATATTTGGCTGACCTTAAATCACCCATAACCACTTGTGAACTATATCATTCATTTGCTGAATGTTTCCTTAGACAGGGGCTTTTGTATTTTCCCTGAATTCTCACAAGCTGATTAATGCTAATTCTCCACTCCTTTTTTACATTAATGTTCAAAGCATGAACATTTTTATTAACTTCATCTTAGCTCTAAGCTAATTATCTTACAAGCTCATATGTGCTAGTATTATCAACTTTTAATAAATCACAACAGTGGTCTTTGTATGGCATATGCATTCTAAAATATTTTAAATTATTGAGTGACTAATTTTTCATAAGTTATTTAGTATTTATATTTCTTATGATTTTACCTCAATTTTTTATGCAGACAAAGGTGGCATTATTAATTATAAAAAACATTTTAATCACATTTTTAATGTTCACTATGAGAGTTGAATAAAATAAATTATAATGTTTAGCAGGGGCTTAATTTAAAAGGATAAAAAACATTTTTATATTTACATTTATGTAGAATATTTCTAATGCTAAATAACAGGCTGAAGAGGAATAATATTTCTTTCTTTTTCTTTGATAAAATATTTTTAATAGTATTTAGGAGCTACATTATATTTAAAAAAGTATAATTCATAGTAATATGTCATATCTGTAGTTAGTAATTTTATAACTAAAATTTTTTAGTGAACTCTAATTTTAAATTATAAGAATTTTTAATTTTCTTGTTGCAATCCTACTCGTACTATTTGAATGATTGACCAGAATTAAAATAAATCATAAGATAAACTTAAACAGCATAATATTAAAGACAATAATTTGTATAGTGCAGATATTTAAGAAACAAAAATATTTTTTTATTAAATTCTGTGTAATTCTAATTAAGTAGCTTTAGTTATGATACAAGAAAACTGCTACTGAAGTAAAGAATTGGTAGCTCTTTCATTATAGTGATGAAAATATTTCCTAGAATATTTTAAAGGTGATTCAACCAGGATGTAATGCTGCCTTGATTGTATCTTTACAATCTTATAGATTAGCCAGCAATAGTTTTTCATCATTTTTTGTTTCTAGATTATTATTATTATTATGTTTTGAATATCATCTTATAATTTGTATCACATTTTATTCATAAATTGTTTGGCTAGTTAGTATTTTTCAGATTCATGCAGTTCTTACTGAAAATTCTGATGGAATAACTTTGGTTTCAATTTCATAATTAAAATTATCAAAGAAAATGAAGGCATAAGTTTGTGAATTGGAAAAACATGTAAGTTTTCTTTGTGTATGTTTTGTTTTCATGTACTAGTTGATAAAAACTCCTACTAAAATTGTTACAAAATCTCACATCCTTTATATGTGAGGTTCTGGATTAAAATCTTAGTTTGGAAACGTTCATATAAAAATTTTAAAAAGTTTCACATCATATTACTTTGCATAACCTTCAATTGTATAATATGATGAATTAATCTTCGTCTTCTACCATTAGCAAAATCATAAGGAAGTTTTATTTTTATGTTAAAATGTTTGAATACATACTAAAACCAAGAAATAGACACAATTCTTTTTGTTTGGTGGTACATAACTAAACAGAAGGCCTAGAATGTGAGGTTTTTGATGTAGCATGACAATACTTGAATTATCTTGATTTTAAAAATTTCTATTTGGACATCAATGTAAAGTCACTACTGATATTCATTTCTATAAAACTACCATGAACATAAATAAAAAAAATTTATTACCAGAACTTATTGTAACTCTGTGCAGGGTTAGAATAATAATGGCAAACAAACCTTGCCATTATTATTGCAGTTCTTTCTGCATTTGATTTTGTTCTAAATTAATTTTAGTGCAAATAAATAATATAGTAGAATATTCTTAATAATCAAATACTTAAAAAAAATCAGAACAACATAGTTGTGAATATATACATTAAATTAATAAATTAGATTATTAATCTGCGATTGTAAAAAGAATTTATTTAAATTTTCATTAGCTTGTATATTTAATTAAATGCAGTTTCTATAATGTAATGTGAAATAATTTTTTTTTTTAATAAGAAATTTATTAAAAATATAAAGACACAGATAAGAAAAAGAATAACTCATTATAAGACACAGATTTATTTGAGCTTAACATTTTTAACTGAAGATCTTTTAAACATCATTTAGTGTTTTTATGTTTCAGATCTTGGGGGAAATGTTACTGAAGTTTGGTTGTTCCTAGAAAAGGTAAGTTATGTCTGGTAAATTCATCATATTTGCACTGAAAAAAATTTTATCAACACAGCTTTAATCTACTAAATACAATAGAAACAGCTTCATTTACTTTACATATCTAATAATTCTTTTGTTTTGGCATTTAATCAGATACTACTATGTAAAGAAAGAAGTATCCTATCCTGAATTTTTATACCAGTCTAAAGATTTTAATGTTTTACATTGTGCAGCTTATTTTAAGTTGTACTCTCAAAATTCCAAGATTGAAATTCAGTTCATACATGTTCTTTTTTTTAGTCATGAATCAGTATTATGAAATAATTCAATATGATAAACATCCTTTTAACATTTTTTTTTCTATTATTTCATTTATCATTGAATGTACTATTTAAAAACATAAAAATTGGTTACTTTCTCTGTTTGTGATGTTGGTGTGTAGAGTATAAAAACGTTGTAGTTTTACCTCCATCAGTTGTATAGAAAAAGTAATTTGGAAAAGTAGTTATCTTGATAAATATTCTTATTAATTGTATTTAGAGAACTCCGAATCACAGATCACTTGATAAGATAAGATTTCTTTGAATACCACCACTTGACAAAAGTTTTCATTCTCTCAAATTTGTTGAGATTTTATTTAGGTAAAACCTAATTTTAGGCAATTCAATAGAGTAAATCAATAATTTTTTTTTTTTTTACAGTAGTTAGAGATTATTCTACCTTCCAACAAGCTTTATGTTATAATTAGGTGGTTTATTTAGCCAATTTTAATCCAACCAATAGTGCCATTAGTTTTACTAGTAGCCAGAATAAAACTTTCTAGCTCATTTGAGTTTCATTCATATTAATAATATTGTAGACAAGTTATTTATTTATTATAGCCTACAAAGGCCTTTGTAATTTAACGCCTTGTGAAGGACCAAAGCACTCTGTACCAAAAGTTTGTAAATGTTGATTACTACATTTATAATAAAAGGGTCACTGCTTATCAATGTGAGTGTGTATTGTACAGGATTTGTTTTTAAAAATCAAAAACATTTTAGTAATTTATTTGGATGAATTTAAAAATTAAACTTTTTCTAGCGAATTTATATTTGTCTTAGCTTCAGATTCTTGTTAACATATAAAATTGTTATTTTTTAATTAATTATTATTACATTAAAGAATGCATCATACTTAAATACCAGTATCATGAAATATCCTTCATAGTCAAGATGTCGGCATATATATATATATTATTAAAATCCTCTTTCATGGACCAATGAAATGAGGTAAAGTAATCATTGCATCAGCATGTTAGGGTGATAATTCACAGGTCCATGAAGGAAATAATTCTCGTACTGTAATTATGACTGATTACAAATTCCATTAATAAAAATTTCTAACATTTTTATTTGATGCATATTCAATATGGCTAATTTTATTTTTTTATAACTTTAATTCTCAGTCACACAGTAAATTTTTGACGATTTTCTTTTTAACTGTTTTATTTTATTATTTACATTAAACAGTAAACACTTTTCTAATGTGTAAAAATCATGTATCTATGTTATTAGCAGGTAGTGAATATTGGAAGATTAGTTTACTACATTTAGTTTTATTCTAAAATATGATTACACTTGGATATGTAGTATCTTTACTGAATTTTTACATTACGATGTTTGGTGAATCATGCCGTGAGAAATATTAAGAAAACTTATTTGCTGACATTGTGTGATAAGTGAATTTACTTTATTTATAAATTTTAATTGTCATTTGATCGTGCTTCAGATTTAGTGATTTTTTTTTTCTAAGTAAATTAAAAGTTTTATTTATTCTATAGTCTAGGGTATTGTTTTTGTTATTTATGTAAATTTTGTAAGTAATTAATAGTTACAGAGGTTTATGTTGCATTTTTCTGTTCTAAAGCTGACCTTAATTGTAAATTTGTAAATTGTGTTTTGTTCAAAATAAAGGCAATATGTTATTACTTTCTTCTTTTTCATTTTTTCCTTCTTGAAAAAAAATTGTTCATTACATAATTTTTTTTTATCCTGAGATTTTATCTGAGCAGAAATCTAAATTGAACATGAATAACTTTTTTCATAAATTATACTATTTGTGGAGAAAACCTGGTCTTACTATTTTGGTAGACCTTTGTTTGTTTTAAGAATGTGATGTTTTTTACAAAATACATCAGTGGTAGATTTACAAGAAATTATCATGTTGTATAGAATATGATTTTATTAAAATCATTTTCAGCAGAACTCTTGCAATACTGCACAAAATGAGATGTACAATTGTACATCACTCTTCTTCTCGTCTTTGTCAACAATTGTGTAAAATATTGAAATTTATCTTTAGCATTCAGTTATACTATTAGTGCATCTCAATCATTGGGTACCTTCTTTCAGATTTTGTGCATGTCATCAGTGTACAAGGATAAAAGGATCTTAAATATCTCCCCTCCTTCCTTTGTAATATATCATAACAGCTTAACAACTACTGATGATGTACAAAATCAACTGCACAAAAATTTGGCTATTTTCGAGTTATATTTACTGAGTTCTATTGTACTCAGATTTAACATGAAAACATCCTAAATTTTATATGAAACAGATAATTTTCTTGATGTATAATAATCTCTGTATTCTTTTAACTAATATCAGGGCCGTATTAAGACCCATAGAGGCCCCCTAATTTTAAAGAGTTTATTGCCCCATATATATTTAATTAAAAATATAAAAAAACAATAAGCCATAAAACATCTAAAATGAAACAAAATATTAAGATGAAAAATAGTAATTTTTATTTTTGTATACTTATACTTCATTTGGGTCTCTGAAGTTTTCTCCTACCTTTATTAACTGCAAAATTTTTGATCAGATTCTCAAAATTAATCTTGCATATTACATCTGCTTATTTACTTATTACAGATAAGGCATCTAATGTGCCTTCTTGAATAGTTAACTGATGTGATATTTAATATACTTCAAAAAAAAAAAGATAGCTTAACTGAGAAATTTGTTCATATATTTGAAAAATATATGAAAGGCAATGTCTACATTTAGAAGGACACATTCAATACTGTATTTACAATTATTTTATAAGTTCAGCATTACTGATTGTGACACTGAACTTATGGCACACATATGTGAAACTCGGACATTATGTGGTATATCATTTAGATAAGAAAATCTCTTTTACATTTCTTTGTATATCTCTTCTCATCTTTGTGAATAATTGTGTAAAATATTGTAGAAAAAAGTTTATCTCTGATATTTAGATATACTTCTAGTGCATTTTCATCACCTTTCTAAAACATTGGCCAGTTTAAACTTCCTTGTAATCAACATCTGATACCACTCCTTTGTATCTACTTCATATCTTTCAAATTCATCTCGTGATGTGCACAGTTAATGATCGTGTGAGTTCTGATCATGTTTTTAAGTTTATATCCTCATTATGTAGATCTTAGCGTACTCTACAAAAATTCAGCATAACGAATTCTAGCTTTTCTATCCTATATGCAATATTGTTGCTTCTCTTTAGTGTCTCCCTTTGTGACAGATCTTTGGCTATTACAGCCTAATGCTTCTAAAATTGAAGGAAAGATTTCAAAATTCCAGCTTTGACACAGCATGGGCAAAGCACATGAATCTTAAAATCACTTTTTGATACATTTGGTATCAAAAAGTGATTTTAAGATACATTTCCAATATAACATTTAAAAATTTTTTATCAGGCGATTGAGGCTGGAAAAATGTATAATGCAACTGAATTATAAAGAAATAATGATTCTTTGACAGCAGTCAAAAGCCTACCAAATTATCATGAATGAACTGCACAGGGCACATATTTAGCAAACTTTTCTTTTTTTTTTAAACGTTTTATGACTGGTCGTTAAAAAGGGAAACAACACAGCACTAACCCCATAGGGGAAAACACCCATTCCGGTACCTATCCCGGCTTTACCCAGAGGTCATCTTCAAAGCCTTAGCAAAAGACATCTCTCAGCCTTGCTCTTGCCTCAGTCAGGATGTCACTGATGTGAATATACATGTGACATTCCTATTAGTGTACTACTATCCCTAAAAAACAAAGCACATCTTATGTTAATCTTAAGAAGACAAAATAAGGAAAGGAACTGAAATCCATTACCTCCCCAAAGGTAAAGGTAACTGTTGTCATAAAACTTCTCAATTTTGTAAAGTTTAGTTGATAATCTTTACATAAGTATTGCACCCCCGATTTGCCATCTCATCAGTATTGCTTTTCATTTCCAGAAATTTTTAAATGCATTCAATAAGCTATCCATCTTTTAAGTAAAACATCCAACTGGTTGATTTGGGACAGATCTGGTGTTGAATTGACTTTCAAACTAAAATGATAATTTTTTCTTCAACAATAAGCAGGTGAACCTTTGTACTATCAGTTGAACAAGTTCCTTACAAGTGAGAAGGATTTTGTTTGCTGCAATTTGATTTATTAAAAATGGAGCATGACTTTTGAGCTCAAGCAGCCCTAAAAAGTTCCCATTTAGAGTAATCCAAATCTTGCTAATGTTCATCAAAAATTCAAAGCACATACAGATAATATATGAATAACAACTATGAGAGGCCTCAAGCACATTCCCAGTAATCACACGCTTCCTGAGTCTTGTCTTTCCAACTGTTGCCTCAACCCTACACCTTGTCTGTAAATTAAGTATGTTAGAATAGAAGTGAATAGTGCTTTTTTTGTATTGATCAACTGCAATACAAGTAGTTCACCAGTCACTAAATCTGCCTCTTGTAACAAAATTTTAGAAGCAAACTGTTTACAAATAAAATACAACTGAAGTCAAGGAGGAGGAGATAATTAAAGAGGCAGTTTCCATCCCAATACCAGCACCTGTTCTTATTAGGGTGGAGAAGAAACACTACACTGAGGTCCTTAAAGGCAAGCAGCCAGAAGCCTTCCTAAACAGGAAAGTGGGCTCCACAAAAAAAATTAAAGAAATTAGGGATTTCAAGCTGCCCTTCCGGGCAAGAGATCAAATCTGAAAATTAGAATATAATGGACAGTATGAAAGGTCTGGTTGTTGTAGCGGATGACAGAGACAATCATTTTAGATCCGTGGTTGTAAAAAGCTGGAAGTCAAGATGGATCAGAAACGTAGAAGCAGGCCTTTAGTCATTGCGTAAGGTATAAATCGTAGCCTGTTTGAGGAGGTTTTGTCTCATATAGGAACAATGCCTGAAGATACCACAGTACATTCAAACTTGGGCCTATTCTGTTTAACAAGTTTGTTGCTGAGGGTAACGGTTGTTAGTAGATTTCTCTTCTTTTAGAGTAAGGGAGTACACTGATTTAAGAGATATTAAGTGTTGTAGATTTGGATATAGGGCTAAATTCTGTTAATACGCTACTCTGTGCGCATTGTGATGATGAGGGCCACAAGCATGAAGAGTCTAAAATGCCTGAGGCAAGTACTTTTGTGAATTGCACAAGGATTACAAGCACTCAGTCAATAATTGAGAGCTGTTGAGATGTAGTTAAATTCAGACAGATAAATTCTCAGGATGCTTACATTGCTCAGATTGAGTTAGATGAAACTAATCGATGTTTAAGTTAAGAGTTACATGACTAATAAATAATTCTTCTTTTGGAAGGAATGAGCCCAGCAACATCCTTCCATATATAGTAGAGGATGACCTGCCAGGTTTTATTGGTTGGCAAAAATTTCATACTGGAAGTAACAGCGTCTCCAGACATTAGAAGTAGGAGAACTGTGTAGAAGGACATTAGATTGTCTTTTTGAGGCAAGTTTTTGACTTCTCTTCACGTCACAGTTAAAATATGTTATCGCTTTTCTTGATTTCTGTGATATTAGTTCATTTTTTCAATATAGAAATTCCATTGAAGAACATTCAGAAAGATGGAATAGAATTCTTGGTCTTGTTGGTAACCGTCTTTTAGTACTATGAGCTGATGTAAATGCTGTGTCACTTCTTTGGCATAGTGAAGTTGATAGTGATGAATTAGTTGAAGGCTTTGTTGTGCAGTAAAGATTAAAAAGATCTTTAATGTTTTTAGCGAGTTATAAAATTTGCTGGATTGGTAGATGGAAGGAAATTGTTTGGTGAAATGAATATTGATATTATTATTGGTAGGAATATTTCTGATAGGGTTGATGCTTGTTTTGTTCTAGTTCTAGTTCTTGATTGTTCTAGTGATCATCAATTATATTTGAATTGGTTAGGGATTTTTGAAATACTTATAAAAGCAATGTCCCCTGTTTATCAGGAGTGCTTCCTGTACAGGAAGGTCAACTGCCCTAATTTTGTTAATATTCTCTCTCTTAGACTCTGTGTCAGACCAAAGTCTGGATGATATTCAATTGGAAGACCTAGCAGAAAGATTTTCTCTGGCTTTCATCGATGCTGCTGAGAATTCAATTCACTTAGTTCAGGTTTAGAGAGATTTGTCCCTTAGTGGACTAGACAGTTGTCTTTGTTGAAACATCTCAGGAGAGCTGCTCAGCAAGAGAGTGATTCTGAATGGCGAGTGATTTTGGTAGATGACTGTTAAAGGCAGAGGTCTGAATATTTTCATTTGGTCAGAACATTAAAAAGAGATTTTTGGTGATCTTTTGTTAGAAAGCAAAGAAATAGGATCCTTGGGAGTATTGTGCATAAAGTCACCAGAGTTGTAACATGTGGAAGTGTTATTTGTTACTGGAGAAGTAAACTAATGAAACCTTATTAGGTACCATCTGAGAATACAAGAGGAAGCTGCTGCTTTTCACTTTGATGTTTTATCTGTGGAAACATCAGATAAAACATAGACAGAGGCAGAGGTAGTCAGTTCTGACAGGAATAAAGCCCCAAGTTTTGATTGAATTACATTAGAGCTCCTTGTCCATTTTTGTCAGAATTTATATTTAGACTACAATTTTTAATAGGATTCTCTTTGATGACTACTTCCCTATTTGCTGCAAAAAAGGATTTTCTAAAATTGTTGTTTAAAGGTGGTGACAAGGACGACTCCACTATGAGCTTCTCTTATAGGCCTTTAACACTCCTGCCAATTATTGGAAAGGTTTTTGAGAAGGTATTGTATCTTCATAATGCTGACAGATTGAATTATAGAAAGTTGTTGATGAATGATCAGTATGTTTTTACCCAGGCAGGAGTACAGAATCTGGATTGTTGAATTTAATTCTTTGATGCGATTGAGATTACCCAGTGATGCCATGTTATTGCATATGCGGATGATGGGTTTTTGCTAATTAAAGGATATTCAAGGAATGACATTGAATTCAGGGAACTTAAGACTTGCAAGAACTGTAGTTACAGTTGTGCAGTTTGCAACATAAGATAGAGTTTAGCCTAGAGAAAACAACAATGATATTGCTTGACTAGCTGTTACATGATGACCTCGTGTATCAATGACATATCATCGAATTAGATACGTCCTGCAAAGTATATAGGTGTTATTCTTAATGAGACTCTTCAATTCAAGGAGTACTTTAAATATGCTGCCAAAAATTGTACTTCCTTCAGTGTTTGAAGAGCAGTTCATCCTGACTGGAGAATTAATTTCAGAACCATGCATGTTCTATGTAAGGGTATAAGCAAGAAGCTATAATGATTTATGCTCATCTGTATGTAATCATTAAATTATGTACAAATGTTATAGGAATAATTTTTTGAGAGCGCAGCATCTCCTATTGTTATCTGCGATTGTTGCCTATAGGACTTTCTCAAGAGGCGGTCCTTGATATTTCTGGTATTAAGTGGATTGATGATATCCTTGCAACTGAGACCAATTACATTATGATGCTAAGAAGTTAGGACAACTTATTTCTGGGCACATTGAAGACGTAAATGACCAGGGTTTACATTTGTGACTGGTCAGGTGGATTGAATTGCCCGTTGCCATTACATGCATGGAATTTTTCCTGATGTGAGAAATATGCAGATAGTTACTTGGCTTCCCCCCCCCCCCAATTAACATATTATAGTTTCTTGCTGGACAGGGTGCTTTTCAAGATAAGTTGACCAGATTGGTTTGATTAATTCAGACTAGTGTCCAGAGTTCAGGGCCACTGATGATGTGCTGCATGTCTTATTTATCTGCTACAGGTAAGAAGCTGAACGTATGAAAGTAGTTGATGCTTGTGAGGAGCAATTGTGGTTTTTATTTGCAAATTAATTGGAAAACCAAAAGGGAATTGAACATAGTTGCTCGCTTCCTTAGATTCTTTGCTCTGCAGAGGAATACTGAGGGGGTTTGATGCTGTTTTAGATGTAGATAGAATAGCAACCTGGGGGCAAGGGGACCTGTTGGGTGCTTACTTCACCAAGATAGATGTTTTGGAATCGATCCCTGGTTAACTTAGATATTCACTGTTAGAATGAGATGGTTGTGTGAAGAATTCTATGATGGAGCAATTGTGAGGGAAGGTGTAGGTATTGACCTCATTCTCATAAGTGGATCAGAGCAGAGAGAGATGGGGTAAATTTTCACTAGAGGCTTATTGAATTTGTGAATGTTTCTTGATCATTAGTAAATCAAGAGGACTTCGAGTGAATTGAATTAAACAACAAAATTGTTGTTGCTGCATTCAACATTGGTTATTGGTATGAGGATAGTATTTGTGGTGTTTAAAAATTCAATTGTGGAATGATCTCAGTGCATATTCTAATTTAAGTTAAAAGTAAGAAAATCTTTTGTGTAAAACCTTCAGTGTTAGAGGAAGACATGGGGATCACTCTTCCATGAACTGGTTAATTTGATATTTATAAATTATATGGTAGGCAGTTGTGGTTGGAAGAGTTCACACAAAGGCAATAGTAGGTTGTGAAAATACACTGATGGAAATGTCTGCCAAGGCATTTGCATCGGTGACATCTTGACACAGGCTAAACTGATAATTATATTGTGTTATTAAGTTGGTTTGGTATAAAAACAAAGTCAAAAGATCTTTTTTACAACAGAAGTGTATAACAGACAATCCTATATTAGTAAATTAATGAGAACAACATGAATTATTCTTCCTACACAAGAACCTGAAAATTTAACTTTTCCTGAGTAAATGACCTAAAGGTTACCATTAACTAAATACAATTTGTCTACTGCAAATTATATCTGTGTGTGCTCCTCCATTGACTGCACACTATTTTATTAATCACAAAGTCTATTTAGACTTCAAAATGTTCTTTCCAAAGTAAACTTTCAAAATGAACTGCAGCCCCATCTGATATAAAACACAGTTAATTCCATACCAATCAATGAAAGTTGAATAAAATAATTTTCAAGCACATTAAGATATGAAATGCCATTTTCCTTAAAAAATTGACAGTACTATTGTATGGTTTCAGATAACCTATATGTTAGATCATGGAAAGGGGCTTTGTGGTCACAGTAGATAATTATGTATGTGAAAATGTAAAGAGTTCTCACTTTTGGGAATGAACAAAAATGAACTTGAACAAAATGAAATGTACTTCTTTACACATCTTTAAGCAATTGCTTGCTGACTGATGAAGATATCTTTGGCATAATCTTGTAAAAAGATAGTGGTTGTAGAGTCGCTATTCTAATCTTTGTTTTAATCTTGTAGCTTTTTTTTATCTTCCGGAAGTCAGAGGATGAGATGAATGAATTTTAGCGTGTGTGAAAAATGCCATGTCTGGCCGGGATTCGAACCGGAACCTTCGGATGAAAGGCCGAGACGCTACCATTCGCGCCACGAAGGCCTACATCTTGTAGCTTATTTGAAGGAAACCAAAGATTAAAATAGAAAGAAAACTGGAGGTGTTGCATGGAGGAAATATATTTTTGCTGTAAGAGTTTAGCATAGAACAGAATTGAGAAAGCTATGCACGAAAACACATGATGTTTTAGCTCCCTCATAGTCGAAAAATAAATTTTATGGACGATTCACCAGTTTGTCGCAGACTCTGAATAACAGATAGCTCACAAGATATAGTTGTTGAATCGGTAAAAATTCTAATTTCTCAGATAATAAGTATCGCAATGTTTAATTTACATCGTGCAACAAACAATTAACACGCTTAACAATAATTTTTTCACTGATAGTCAATGTATAAGCTTCTAATAAATTAGTACTGATAGGTACATTTCACGGCCGCCCAAAACTTAAATCAATTAATTTGATTGCTTTACAGGTTTTAGTTTAAACTAAAACTTATACATTTATCGCTTATGAAAAACTAATTTGGCAATTTGACCTTTAAGACAAAATAATGTATGTTATTTGTGTGTGTGCGCGTTTGGGTAGTTTACAATGTGTATGACGACACGTCACGTTAACAAAAGTATGGATAGGTTATGTTAAATGGTATAGCCTGTTAGATCATAGTATTCTATCAGTAAAATACACACAAAAACTGTGTAAATAATATACAAATAGTAAATAATATTTAATGCTAATACTGAATAATTAGAAATAGTTTAAAAAAATAGCTTTATTATCAAAATGTTTGGTACAACATGTCACTATCAGCTGCTTCCATCTCGGCATTCACGTGTTGTAATGAGGCTTATCAGGCGATAAGATTTATACTACCATTATTTTTAATTGCCAAAATGTGGCTTTCTAGTATAAATAGGTCCTGTAGGAATACAAGTTTTTCGTTATCGTGCTCAGTTGTACTAAATCTAGCGGTTTGCTAAAGAGTTTTTAATTTTTTCCTTGGAAAATTACTTCAATACCCGGAGAGTTATGAGAGAATGGAACTCTGTAAAAATTCCAATAAAAACTTCATTGATGGTGTTATTGATTTTACAAGTGGATCTCTTGGTAAGTAACATTTTTTAACTCATATTAGCTTTCAGTTTACGTGTTAGAAATCCGTCAAAAATTGTGTTAACGTATTTAGTTTACTGTCTAACGTATAATGCTGTAACGTATTAACTTTGTTGTCTGATTTATTTTTACAATTTCGTTTTATACTCTCTTGGGTATAATATGATTTTGATAGGTTTTAGAGAATGTGTAACTACGCTACGTGCCCTTGAATTCTATGTAGTTAATTTACGATAAGTAAATTTAAGTTGTTCAGTGCCATTGCGAACGTACTCGTAACATTTTTGTCTCGTCGTTTGTTAAAGAGGGTATAATGGTGAAGAATTTTTTCTTATTCTAACATAACTTAACGTTAAAAAATTTTTACCCATAATCCAAATTTCTTATGTCCAGTAACGTTGAAGTAGGAATTAACCCTACTTTTTCTAGCTTATACTTATATGAGTTACATTTTTTAATGTATATTTCTCTATTCGTTGCGAAGTGTTTCTTTGCAAAATGCATATTTATTTCCAATGTTAAAAATCGTATGAATAAACAATACGTAAAATATATAGTTTTATACGTAAAATATCTGTTAATGTTGATTTGAACTTTATTATGTCCGAATTGTTTTTGAATGTCAGCTGAGCTATTCTTACAAGTGCACACTGTTCTCTAAGTTGGTGCAGGATTTTAAAGATTTTACATATTTTTGTAATTTTACTATTTGAGGCGTTTAAAAACCAACGAGTTAGAATTAATTTATTCTATTTCATAGTGAAAATATATGCACAAATTAACGTCTCCTGAAAATTTTTGTGCAAGATGTGTATACAAACGTTTGTATAAAAAAATAATGTTATCAACTTTTCGAAATGAGAATGTGCTGGATGAAATGTCTCTTTGAGAAAAAATCAACAATGAGATGTGTTATTCATTGAGAAATAATAAACGCATAAAATTGGCATAATGGTAGATTTCTTAATTTTTAGTATATGTTTTAAAACATTATTTTAAAATGATTTTTAAAACTTCCTTGATGTAACCCACTTACGCGGAAGAAACATTCTGTGTAACCTATTTTTAAAATTGTATTTACTTTTTCAAGCTTTTTGAATTTCTTTTCAGGAATAATTTCACGTCCATAACAATACATTTTTTAAAATAATATCATTTGATATCTAGTTTTCTAGACATCTTGATCTATATATACTAAATACTATAATTCATTTTGTATGAATTTTTTAATTTATACTCATTGGTAATTAAGTGTATTGTATTATGCTATATTAATTGTATTTTGAACCATAGTTTTCATATTTTTTGTTGGATTTGAGTGCCTATATTTCAATTTTAATTATGTACAAGTTGTATTTTTCACCATTCAGTAAACAAGTTTATTTTTTTCGACCAGTAAATCCAATCTCATTGTGGGTTTCTGTCAAAGAAAAATGATAAATGAATTATATCATATTCATGTTCTGTTATTGTGATTACATTCTTAAATTTTCTCATAGATTCCTTCCTTCTTTCTATATGCAAGTTAAAAACCATCCCCTACTGTTGTTCCCTCTTCGTCACATCCCTTTCTGGATTATAGCATACCTCTCTTTATTTCTTACTTTTATTAGTTATTTGATCCCTGTACACAATTTTTCTCCAGATTTAAAGGAAATTACATTTAATTATGCATTATCAATTGTTTTTTCAAGATTTCCAACATCCAAAATTAATTTTTATCGCTAGTTAATAATTTGTTCATTGGTCAAGGAAGATATTAATGTTTTTTGTGTACATTGTCAAATATAAAGAAAAGTGACTTTTTGTAGTATTTGAGATCGAACATATTTTATTGCAGATTAAACTATTTAAACGGTAGTCAAAATATAAAAAGTCAAAGCCTAATGAAGTAGTGTTTATAAACTAGTGAATCCACTTTTGAAGTCAATATCAAGAGTAAATATGCTTGTATGCCATTTAAAAGAAGCAAATTTATTATGATTGAACCACTTGAATAATGCACATTGATTTATTTTCATCTATGGAAATTGAATCTGTTAATAAATATATTTTTGTTATAATTTGCAGTTATTCCTCGTGTACTTGTGTATAATTTTCATTAAGTTGGTGAAATGTTTAGAATATCTTGTGCTTAGAGAATCAAACCAGTTATAAAATTGAAGTTTTCATTTATTTTCTGATATACATAAATAAAAATTATTTTTCAAACTTTTTTAAAATCTGACAAAGTTTCAGCTTATGGTCAGATTCGTATCCATCTTATAGAATAGAGAGTTAATTAATTTCAAAATTGTTGAGAAGGCTTGATGTTGGCCCTAGCATGCAGACTTCTTTTATTGAACTAAATCAAACTAAAGCCTTCCAGAATAAAACCCTTTTGCAGTGGATACTCAATAAAATCTATTACCTTCAAATATTTGGCTGTGGTTGTATTGAACTAAATCAAACTAAAGCCTTCCAGAATAAAACCCTTTTGAAGTGGATACTCAATAAAACTTATTATCTCCAAATATTTGGCTGTCGAGTTATTTATTTATCCATATTGGTAACAACAGATTGAGACCCAGGTTTTTTATGAGAAATAAACTTTGTAGTAGATGAAAATTGCCAAACGTTGATCAGGATTTGAACCCACAGTGAGCTCAATAGTTGGGTTACCGTTCTTGCAACTAAAATGATAAAGTGAAAATTGTTGGCATGAGCAACAAAACAGCTGTCAGTAATGAACTAGAAAACCCTTAGGTTCAGAAAACTGAAGTGAAGCTACCAATATAATGCCTAATTCAGATGAACATTTTAATAGACTTTGGGCACTAATTCAGAAAAAGCCTCTATTCCTTAACAATAAAAATTTCTGCATGTAGAAAACCCAGAAATGCAACTCATCGTACAACTGAGAATAACAAACCTCTAATCCCGTAGAAAATACTCATGAGCCTGTAGGCTTATGAAGGATTGGAATCATCTTCAGCTAATTTGATTTGTTCTAAAACCAAGTTGAGATCTATAAAGTGAGGCTGAGAACTTCCTTAGTGGTCAAAGACTGCACTCAAATGCCTGACATTGATTATGAAGAGAATTTTTTCTTCCTGTTCTGAAGTATTCTGTAAGATGAACTGCTCATATTCACACTCAAACAAAATTCAAGAACATACATGGATGTTGAAACAGCTCATCTCCATTCATTTGCCATGAAGAGTCAATAGAAAAAAAATTATAAATAAACGATGAGTTTATTCATTAACAACATAGAAAATTTTACAATCAAAAACTTACAGTAGTTAGAAAACTTAGAAATACAAATAAAAATAAAGAATAAAAAATACTTGTGTCTAGAGCACAATAAATCTAAAATTGTTTTCATAATGTTCAAATTCTGACAGTTTCTTTCAGAAAATTTTCACTTCCCTTTTTTAGATTTTTAACAGATTATTAAACATTTTCAGCCTTTATAAAATGAAGTGTCCCAAATGCAACATTTTTTAACTCTTAGATATTTTCAGGTCAATTCAATTTCTTAAAAATATACTTACATCTCTTACAAACATCATGCCCAACAAGATATTTTGGTACAAGCTTATTTCTTATTTTAAATATAAAAACTTTAGTAATTTAACTAACTCTTTGTTTAATACTTAATAAGTAAAGAATTTTGAGTATTAAGTTTACAGTAATACATCCTAACTTAAAATTAATTTTTTTGTATTTTTAATTATGTTTAGCTGATTTTCATTGCATAAAAATAAAATCATAAACAAATTTTTAGTGTTGGGGCTACAATACTTTTAAAAACATAAATAACTAGTTACACTGGTCAACAGAAAATTACTTTTATTTGTCACAAAAATTATTATATGTGTTCTTGTTAGTATTTTTTTATGCTGAATTTAAAAATGTGGTTTTTCTCTATCACATAACGACGATTGATTTCAATCTTTCAGTTTTTTTACATAATACAATAAAACATATCCTTACCTAGAAGATGGAAGTGTCAGTTTTCTTGCCATATTTTCTTTTTTTTTATTGTATTCTATTTCAGATCCATCTTGTTTAAAGTGTCCAACAATAGTCTGCAAGCATGTTTGGACCCCACTTTCCATGATATAATTTTCTTATAGTTGAAATACCCTAATGTAACCTTTCCCCATATTTGTTGCTCACTGCCCCAATATTTTCTGGGAAGAAATCCAGATGGGAATGTAAAAAATGGATTTTCATTGACATATTGCACCCCATGAGTCTGTATAATGTTAAAAGATCATTTACTTATTTGTTTGTCATTTTCTTCCTTATGATTTCCTAAAACGTTTTGCAGATACTCTTGAATGATGTCCAAGCAGATTTGAAAGCCTCATTCAATTGATTGTCAAAGTTATTATCAGTCTCATATGTGTGATCTTATGAATATTCCTTCTTTAATCATAGTTTCATTGATTCTGGCTTATTTTTTTAAATAAGCAAATCCTGACACATTTCGATCCATAGCTTTTACAAAGTTCTTCTTAAGACCAAGTTTTATGTGAAGTGGAGCAAGTACACTTTTTTTGGATCAATCTACAGTTTGTTTTCAATATTCTTTTCTCCAGGATTAAAACATACTCTCATCGGCCATTCCTTTTTCTCATAGTGATTACATATGTCTCTACTGCCCCATTCACACAAAAAGCAGCAATACTTCATGTAGCTAGCTATAATCCCAGTAGAAGTGCAATAAGATATCAAATTGTTTATAGTTTATTTTGTTCAGTAAGAGTTCCATCCTTTCATAAGTTTCTTTCATTTTGGCATGCTATTCTTTGAAGAATCTATAAATAAATGCCTTCCCTCTATTTTGTGTTTGTGACCAAGGGCTTCCATAGGACAACCAATATTATTACAGAAAAA
>JAAAKQ030166922.1:0-12581 GCA_010016005.3 Zanna intricata
ATGAGATGAATGAATTGTAGCGTGTGTGAAAAATGCCATGCCTGACCGGGATTCGAACCCGGGACCTAAAGAACTAAAGAACCTAGCAAACTGTAAGTTCAATGTACTCTTTCAAAAATGAAATAAATTAGTAAAAGCTATAGAATAATGACCCTTTTTCAAAATACGATTCTTTGTACCTGTAGTTATACTTCAACAAAGGAACAACCTTGTTTCTTTTAAACAAACAGGCCACTTTATAAGAGTACCCAAACTAGTAAGTCGTCTTAAACCTAAACGATCTAAAAAGGCTTTCTGTTCTGAATTAACAGATTAAATACATTGTGAGACTTATTTAAATTAATGTAAATGTCAAATAAATGAGTGTACAGTATATTTATTTATTCATCGTGCGAATCCAACATTTTTAGGAAAATTAATATTATTAACATATATAACAACATAGGTTATTAACAACACCGTACCAATAACTACCTTGAACACCATTATATATACAAATATATGTATAAAATAGAATAAAATCAAATATGTTTAATTAATAACTTAAAAAAGTTATTTTTACTTAATAAATAATATTTCTTTATATCATTTTTGTACAACTGTTTTTATTTATCACAGTGTTTTGTGTTTTTATATTATTAAGATTTATAAATTTATAGAGTAAAAATTTTAATTTACAAAAATAATTGCCAAATGAGTAGTACATCCTAAACACTAAGAATTAGTATTTCTAACAATGTTTAAGAATGCAAATAAAAAAGTATACAAGCAACTGTTTTCGTTTCAAATGTTACCAATTGAAAGCGTAAATTTACTTTAAACATATCTAAATTCTTGAGCCTTCACTCAGATCGTCCACCAATAACTAATTCACGCCCACTCTCATAAACGATTTTTTTATAGGGTTATTCTTAATTGGGTTTGTTTACATAAAGTTAAATCTATTTTTATAATAATGTATCTACGATTCATTTAACATTTTGAACTGTTCTTTTTTTACACTAATTTATTATAAATTTCTCTTTTATTACACATTTTACCTTTAAAAATAAATAAATTTACTTAAAGTGTTTATTTTAAAGTAATTTATTTGAAGTAAAATAAATTTTACCCGAAAATAATTTTAGTTTTTACTTTTGAAGGAAAGTGGGAGCTGCTGTCCATATTCATTTTTATCTTCATAGCATATAGTGCAGCATTCACTTAATAGTTTGTAGTAGTTTCCTGAAAATCGTTGCAGCTATTTTCTAGTTAAAAGGTCGTATATATTTACTTAAATTCAAGATTGTCAATTATATTATCTTCCTGACACAGCAGAAATAAACTTCCTTGTTATTTTTTAGACACAATAAATGTTGAAGTTATGTAAAGATAAATAAAAATAGGAAACTTTAGATTAAGCCAAAAGGATCAATGAAATGAATAAGATCTAAGTAAGAAAAACAAAACAAAGGATTTCGAATTTGTAGAGAATAGATACGGTACATTTTGAACAAAAAGAAGAAGAAATTGTCAATAGTAAAGGAAGGAAACGTTAAGAAAAGATATTCATTCTAAGATTAAATAGCAAAACGATATAATAAAATAACTAGAGAAAATTTCCGGTAAACAAGAAAGAAACTGAAAAATCAATATAAAAGTTTTCAGCCAGCCTACGACGTAATCACTGATAAAGAATGCCATAAAGACAATTTAAAAAACTACATATAAATTAACATTTATGTATTTACAAACATAGAATATATGAAAAAAGTGTAGTACTGCGTACTTTTACAAAATTAAGATAAAGTTAAAAATTAATATACTCGTATATATAATGATGTTTTGTACAGTTAAAAAAACAAAATTATATATTATAACAAACTTATAATGTATCATACAGATTGCGAATAATCAATGATTTAGCTCTGGTGTAAAGAATGACCATGCATAATATTTATAAAAATTCTCATTAAAATGGTCCAAAACCTTTTATTTAAAAAATAATAATAATTTATACATTTTATTTTTAGTCTTTTTACCATTTTTTACTACATTAAACTGTTTATAGCTAGTGAAAATTTCTTTACGTTATTTAGTAAATAAATACTGAAAATAATTATAATTCCACAAACGAAATAATAGGATACCCTCTTACGGATACGGTGAACAAAACATTCAAACAAAATACGCAACAACATATTCAAGAGTTTCATTTAAATGAAATGAGATTCCTAGGAAGAGAATAAATTTAAACGCATTTTTTAACAATATTGTTTGCAATAAAAACTGTTTTATTAAAGTTTAGAATTCAAGTTAAAAGAATAAGAAATAAAATTTATTTTCTAAATACAGATTAATAATACAGTATTATTTATAGCCAAAAGATTAATAAGGGAAAAACGCTTGAGATAAATATTACTATATATAATTAAATTAAAAACAACCTTTATAAAAGGTAGTAGTTATTAAATGCTTTTCATTCATCATTTTTATCTTAAACGAGCAAGAATTGTGTGATATCGTAGAGTAATATCGTAAGTTTAGAAGTTATAATTTGTTCTAAAAGACGATAAACTTTCTCTTTCTGAAACTGTTACGTGTTATACAAATAAGTCTAATATGGAAGTATCATCGTAGCCTACTTTCTTACAATATCTTAACAATAGCTACTCATATTCTGCACGTACAGAATAAAAGTAAAACACGTATAAAAAGTGAATTTTAAGCGTGAATTTATAAGCGTGAATTTAAACATGATACGTAAAATAAAGCTGAATGAGTTATTTTTAGGCATAAAATGACAAATTCTGATGAATATCCTAGCTGTTAATAAATTTTCAGTCTTAATCACGAGATGTATAAATACATAATAAAATGTCTAATTATTTACAAAACTATAACATAGATTAGCTATAAGAAAATGTCTTCTCTTTCAAGAATGCAACAACCGCGAAGGAAGAAGCATTCAGCTTTCTCCTAATAGCACTGAAGTATTGAATTTTAAGTGATTTTACATGTAAAATAGAATGCAATATCTATCGTAAAAAAGTAACTTTGTATTTAAAAATAGTTTTCGCTTCAGTACACGCGTAGAAATTCCTTTTTACGACATAAACATTTTTAACAAATTAAAATACATAAGGAAATTTTGTATTAAATTACAATTAGTTTGAAAAGGTACGTGGATATATAATTTGAAAAGTAAATAACAAAGTAAAAGTAAATGATAGTTTAAAGTACTATCATAATATTACGACTGCAGCTCCACTGACTGAATTAATTTTACATTTTTCTAAGAAAGTTCAATAATTTTTAAAAACAAAACCTGGACGTAGGCAGCAAGTTTTATAGAATTTTTAAAGGTTGCTATAAAATGTCTTTAATGCATTTCTATATGCATTATATGTTATTAAACTCAAGTGACAAAACATTTCACCTTACTTTCAGTAATATAAACATAGGAAAGGATCTCTGACCATTAATATTGCATATTTTTTTTATATTTTTATTTTTTTTTTTAACCTCCGGAACCACAATTAAGTATATCTTCAGAGGGATGAGATGAATGAATTGTAGCGTGTCTGAAAAATGCCATGCCTGACCGGGATTCGAATCCGGGATATCTTTAATATTGCATATTAAAGATCATATTCTGAACTTTTAAAAATAATAAATAAGTAAAGATTTTTTTTTTTTTAATATAATCCATTAACTGCATTTACTGTAAAACTGGATTCCAGATAGGAGTTCTACGTTGAAACGTAAACTAATACTGCTACACTAAATTCATAACAGAATAACAATTCATTTATTTATTCTACTCAAATTGCTTATTTTTCTAACAAATATCTAACAGAAAACATTAACTAAACTTAAGAAAAAAATTCGGTTTTTTTTTTAAAGAAAAAATTAATTTCCATAAATTGGTGTAAAATATTTTTATTCCATCTAACTGGATTAGATTTTGGAAATAAATGATAAAAAACACATATTACATTGGCAAAATGTTGTGAATAACAAAGCGGTTTTGAATGTATTATAAGAAAAATACAGAATAAAGCAAAATAAAATAAAACAACATTAACAGTTCAAAAGAATTAATTCGTTTCATTCGGAATAAAAGTATAAAATATAGCTTAAATTTTAATCATCACCACATGAAGTAAAACAACTAATGTAATAAAAATATAAATAATGTTTCAAGAAAATTAACAACCCTTTCATCTCAAAATAACCATTAAATTGAATAATACAACGAAAGTTAAATTCAACTCGTTTTGTAACTCAGGAAAACCGCTTTTGTAATAATAATTATTATTATTATACTAACTAATAGGGCAATTGTCTATCTTTAAGAAGAGTAAAAGTTGTTGAATAAACACAAACGAATCTGTAATGAGATATAAATCTAATAGACAGAAATTGAAATGATTTATCTCGTAACTACATTTAATCTTTCAATATGATCGTGGAATTTATTAATAAACAAAAGAAAAATTAAGGTATACATATTTTTATGAAAGTTTTAATTAACCGCATAAACTAGTAGCTTATGCTTTGAACGAGGACGATTTGTATCCGCAATCAACCACAAGAAAATGATGTTTTCCATTTCATGAGCTGAGATCGGCATAGAGAGTATCATGAATTGTTCATCACATTTTGGATGTTGATAAAAAAGAAATAAAAATACTTACGTGCATGTTTTATTGTTTAACAGGCCATTTCAAACAGCTTCGTTTATGACACAAATATTAACTTCAAACAAGTTCCACATGAGCACCTATTGTGACGCGTAAAAAGTCTAGACGATATTCGGTTTCACCCCGCGCATTACCTATAATATCTGAATTTATTCCATTAATTATACCTTCGATTCTTCTTCCTTTTAATTCACTGATGTGAACAACCTTTGTTGCGTACACACTGTCTTTGAAAAAATCCCAAACGAAGAAATCGAGTGGCCAGGAAATTGGTCAATTACGGTCAAATCCAACATTGAGGAAATTATTTATATAGGTATTCCCTAATATGTAAAACCAACAGCAGTGTGCACCATCAAGTTGAAAGTAAACGGGTAGCCAATTTTCAATTTTTGGCAAATTAAATAATGACAAATAAGAATGACCAGATCGCTTCACAATTAGTCAACGCACACTGAACATTAATTTTCGGCCTATCACGTTGTGTTTGTCAAACGGCATGAGAATTCTCGTTATCCTAAATCTGTCAGTCATGATGGTTAACGTGACCAAAATTGGAGAAGGTAGCTTCGTCAGAGAAAATTGCTTTTCCTAAAAACGCACTATCTTTCACTTTATCAAGAATATCCATGGAAAAAGTGTAACGACTGGATATATTGTCTTCTTCAATCGCTTGCACGAACTGAATTTTGTATGCATTAAGTTTTAGGCACTTATGCAGAACCTTTACGTTTCTCAATTGCGGTATTCCCTGTTTAAACTGAAAACTGAAAGATTTCTCTTACTCGATCCACAACTTCCTTGGAGACGAGAGATCTGTCAGTCCCTTTCTTGTGTACTTCCTATATCATTAAACTGCTGATACCGATTTTTAATAGTCTTTATTAGTAAGATCACGGGCCTTACTCTAAACGAAAAACTTTGCGAACTATAATAAAAGATCCGCTTTCATAAAACCACAATGCACACACTGCATTCTCCTGCACGGTAGTCACTGCTCAATCAACGATCTCCCTCAGTCGTTAAATCGCTTCGGCATTCATTCAAAATCATCAGAACTCTAGTACCTACAGTAATATGTGAAAAAAAAATCAACGCGCGCTACATTTCCTTTGTTCATTTTTTTATTGGTTCCTAAAATACGCTGGATAATTAATGTTCACCCAGATACGGCATTAAAAAATTTAATTAAAAAGCATTTATCTACGTTAAAAAATAAGACATTTAATGAAAATGCGTAAACAAAATTATCTTCGATGATGATAAATTAATAAAAACATTAACTGGTTCCATAGATAATAATTTATGATTTAGGCAAAATATTGTCGGTAAATATTATCGTAAATTACACTGAAATAACCTAACTAATTGTTGACACAACAATTATAAATCCTCAGTATACACCATGAATGTTGTGGCCATGGACGTTATCATGTATTGTGAAATTCATAAAAAGTTTTTTACGCACAATTTTTTTTTAGAGAAATTTTATAAACGTTAGGTTAAATATAACATTATAGTTCAGCTTCCAAATGAAAAAAATTAATTAAGAGTGGAGAATATTTTACGAAAATGCCGATCCCCGTGGCCGAGTGGTACCGTTTCAGCCTTTCATTCAGAGGTCCTGGGTTCAAATCCCGGTCAGGCATGACATTTTTCAAATAGAACTCGGTCAAACAGTTTCTTATAAAAAGTGATTTAATTAACGACTAAAAATCATAGTAAAAAAAAATTGAGCCATAAAATACGGCAAGAATTCTTGATATTTGAATAGGCTTTGCTTGTTTATCAACAACTGAATTAACTGAATAAATCTACGCCTGAAAATGATCCGAAAAATTCATTCAAATCAGTAATAAGACAATCATTCACATCGATTGATTGATTTTGAGTGTTTCATATATATCCGTATATAATAAAGCAAACAAACACAAGGGTAGTCTCATTCATACATAAATCTAAATTATGTAACAGAATTATACCGCTTTTGATTTTACATACGATTGGTTCTGTGTTCGACTCCCATATCATGCAATACACTTATTTTCTTAGTTGCTATATACAATTCATTTACTCTCATAAAAAATGAAAATAATTATTATCAGTTATTAAAAATATTAATATCGGAAAATAATTAGTATCGGCTATTGTAACAAAATAAATACAAAGTTAAAGATAAACTACATTCATTCTACTAATCAATAATGTTAAAAGGATAATAAATAATTTTCCTACAATTGATATTGCAATGTGGAATTGTAATTCGTTGTAAATTTATTCAAACATTGTAACTGATATTTGAATGAAAGTACGTAATGTCTGCTTTATACTTTTGTTAGTAGTGTTAGAGTTTTATTATTATTATTATTATTTATTTTTTATATATAACTTTCTCTATTTATAAAATAGTATAGCAGAACTATAAATTATATTGTATTGAAATACAACGTAGAAAATATAACAAGTTAATGAAACATAAAATGTTTTTCTTAAGGCTACTGTGCACGATCTGAGGCACATACTACGATTTGAGTATATTTTTTATAACAGAAATCATCGTACGGAATATATTTACAATGAAAATAAGTATGAAAAAGAAAACAAAACAGAAAAAACTTCTTTTGTTTAACAAGGAAAAACGAATCGCTTTGATTGGTTCTTTCCTTTCCATCATCAGTCTTTTTTCACCATAGGTGTATAACTTATGTGAAGTAAAATCGTTATCTTTGCTAGCATCCAAGCTACAATGATGCATGTAATGTTTTAAATACATAATTAATAAATTATTATGTATGTACTATATTTTAAATGTTTTGCAGCTTACGATCACATATTTCGTGAACCTGTGTGAAAAAATAATCATTTTGTTAACTGGAGTAAAATGGAAAGCAGTAATACTAATTTTTAATCGTTTTAGAAATTTCACGGAGCGAATTTCATCCAACTACAGCGAATCCAATTAAAGATACATATCTAGGTGACTTCAACCCCTAAAAAAATTTGATTTTATTAAATCTTAATAAGTTGAGTAACAAAAAAATATATTGCCTTATTAACAAAGTTAAGAATTAGAAAAATTTAATTACTGCAAAACGCATATTAATCGACTTCTTTTTAATATAAAATTATTTAAAATCTATCGGATAAGTAAAAAAAGAATTCAACCGGCAAATAAGTTACACGAGTTCTGAGCTTAAATATTTCGAAAACAAATTATCCATATATTAAAAGTAAAGGAGCTTTGTAAATGGATTTTGACAGATGGAATAATAAAAATAATAAAAGAAGGAAGATGATAAAAAAAACAAAAAAAAAAAAAAACAGTTCGACGTGTTAGCGCAAAATTTTTGATTGCCGACACGTTGATGAAAATATATATAAATAGAAAAAAATTATCTATTAAAATGTTTGTAAATTTTTATAAACTGTAATATGCAAAGTGTAGCTTAATGAAGCTAGATATAAAATAAAAATTCACAACTAAGTAGAGTACATCCAAAGTATGTAAATTTATGTAAATTAGACTAAAAAGGAAACGAATTAAAAATAATTTAAATTGAATTAAAGGAAAGAAAAATTATGAATTTATTACCTTATACGATTAAAAAAAAGAAGGAAACTAAAAAACTTTTTTAAGAGGAAGAGATTTCAAACGATTTTTTTTAACTAAAAAAAAAAAAAAAATACCTGACGAATGGCAGGCATACAAAAACCAAGTAATGGAAAGGGAAAGAAAAGGAAACTTCTACGCCCATTTTAAGAGGATGGTAATAGACACTCTCACGTAGCAAGTGAATTCACGTATACAGGATATGATAAAAATCCTTTATATCGTGTTACATAAAGGAACGCACAATTCATATTTAGATCACCATCACAGATGTGTTCAACAAAAAAAAAAAAAAGAAAAAAAAAGTAATTTTTTATGCGACCGATTTTTAATTCGAAATAAATTTTTATGATAGTGTTAATGCCAGTTTTTAAAAGTTAATATTAAATTTTCAATTTAAAAAAAAATAACTTTTTAATAAATATTCCTTATTATAACATTTCTTATTTCAGATACGAGTATACCAAATTTCATGAGTATGTTACACTATTTCAAATAAAAAGCTGTTTACATAATTACCACGTATTCATATCTTTTTTCTTTTTTCCCCTGCCCACTGGGTCGTACCTACACTCAAGTATTGCGCAACCCAGGGGGTGTCCTTTGCTTCTAATAGGCCTTCCAGCCTGCTCTGAGTTAGTCAGAGACGAAGACGGACGCTGCTTAGCCAGCTGGTGCTTTACTGTGCATTACAGTGGTTTTTTGTTAACTTGTGCGAAATATTCTATTATAATATTGTTGTGTAAGGCTTATTGGACCTGTGTGTGCATAAACAGGGATTTCTGTTCGTTAAATTAAAAGTTATTAATGAAACTGTATAATTTTATACGCGGTTCCGCTGTGGTTTGGTGCGCTGGAGGTGAAGAGAAACATCAACAGGTTGGCGTCCTTCCAGCGTAGAGCGACACTGGAAATCACGTCGGCATACCGAACCGTATCAGGAGTGCGGCGGAGGTCATCACGGGCGTTCCACCGATCTACCTCCGAGCGGCGGAACTCAAAAGGAAATTCGAAGGAATGCCTAAGACAGAGGCAAAGAGGATGCTCCTGACAGAATGGCAGGACGCCTGGAACCATTCGACGAAGGGTGCCTGGACAAGGAGGTTGATCCCTCAGATCGAACCATGGCTCCGGAGGGGGTTTGGTGAGACAGACTACTACCTCACCCAACTCTTGACGGGTCATGGGGAGTTTGGTTCATACCTGTTCAGGTTCCGACGAAGACGAGTACCAACCTACATCAACTGCGAGGATGAGGATACCCCGGAACACACCTTCTTCTGGTGCAACAGATGGAATGGGTTAAGGAGGCGTTTAGGGCTGACTTGGCTCACCCCAGAAACTCTGGTTGGACATATGCTCCGGGGTAGGAGGCAGTGGAACGAACTTGTGACGCTGAACAGGAACATTCTCCACGCCAAGGAACGTGAAGCCGCTTTGTGGGCGCCCGATTAAGACGGAAAGCAACGGCGTAGGTTATTTAATATTTGTTATGTATATGTTGTCTAATTATTTAATTTGTTTGTACTGTTTAATTGTCTGTATTTTGTATTGTATATTATATTGTACATAAGCGGGGAGTCGCCGCGCTCTAAGGATGCCAAGAGGACCCCGATGGGGGCTCCACTGCAGGGGCCCAAACGGGAAGGGTACCAGGCAGGGGTAATTGCTGCCACGAACCCAGGGCTGGCTGATGTTATGCCAATAGGCGATTCCGGCCGCCCCTGGGAGGGGAAGGGAGGAGGTATTTTAGTGGGTGAGACCCCCACACGACGGCTGGTAGAGCTTTTTTACTCCTCCTACGCAAAAAAGAAAAAAAAGAAAACGAGTCTGGATCTTATCGCCTGCCTCTAACTTCAGGAGTGAGGTGAACCGGATCCGGTTATATCGTTCCCGGGCCCCACCCTCCCGCCGGGTGTCGGTCTTACTTTTTCCCAATTGCCCACTCATATGGGGGATACCGATAAAAGTATAGGTACCCCCCCACCGGTTCGGGTCTTTTCCGTAAGTTTTTAATTTATTATTTTTTTCCTTTTTTATATTTATTTATTTCTTTTTTTTAATATTTTTATTTATTTTCTTTTTATAGATCTCTCATCCATTTGGAGTAATCTAATGCTTTTGTTTTTAAAATAGTCGTTATCAACTGATCCACTTTCATTCAGTGTTCAATCCTTTCAAGCAGGGGGTCTTATCGAGGGGGGAGGTTCCTCCAATGATGTTCGCTGCCAAGTTCAAGACTGTCCTGTACGAACCAATAATCATAAGGTTAGCCCTACATTGAATGGCTCCAAACTTTCTAATATTCTTTTTAAGGCCGACCTCCACGCCGGCACCGCGTAGAGAAGAACCGACGTCGCAGCAGCCAATTGTAGTTTTCTTTTAGCTGGTCTTGGCCTTCACACATTCCTCATCAGGCGAGTCAAGGATCCATTAATTTTCTCTGTCTTCTTAACTGACTCCAAAACATTATAACTAAACTTTCCCTATTGCGAGAACCAGATTCCCAAATATTTAATGTGGGAACATCTCTCTACTTGAACACCATCAACTCTTATGGTGATTCTCTTCATCTTTCTTCTTCCCGTTATAATCGCTAATTTAGTTTTCTCGGGCGCTAATGAGAAGCCTCTGTTTTATAGCCAGCCGCTACAAACCGATTCCTGGGGAACACCGCCAAACATCCTGAAGGTCAGTTCCCCATCACAGCTTTCTATCGTGCAGATAGTCTCTTATAGTGGTTAACAGATATGGGCTAATATTGTGTCCCTTCAGAGCATCCATAATTGTCTCCCATGGCACGCTTCCGAAAGCGTTTCGGACGTCCAGGAGGACCATCAGGGGGATCCTTCTGGTCCTCTAGGAGCCCGACCTACAGTCCTCGATCAATGTACGAACCCGTTTGAGGGCATCTATCATTGATCTTCCAGGGATGAACCCGTATTGTGTAGAAGAGAAACCTCCAGCCTCATGTAACTCATTCCATAGTCAACTAAAAAGTAATCTTTCATAGATTTTACCAATAGTAGGTAGAAGACATATTGTCTTCTCTCATCGGCCTCTCCATCGGTCCTTTCTTCCAGGACGAGGAAAAGTGTCCGTTTTCCACTGCCTTATTGACGGCGCCCAGCATCAGCCAGGGGGTCTCATTTATTTAGACTCTTCAATACACCGTCCCCGAATACACCGTCTGGGCCCGGGGTCTTCCAACTACTAGTTCTGGATACCGCTATATGGAGTTCATCAATAGTAAACCGGCTTCCATCCTCATGATGTAGATCAGTCTGTTCGACTTCAACAGTTCGGAATAGGTCTTTTATAGTGTATTTAGCCTGATATTCCGATAGAAGGGGGAGGGGCGCGCGGAATCTTTTCATAACAATCCGGTACGCCCTCCCCCATGGATCATCATTAAGATCTTCGGTATGCTTTTTCTAGGAGGCGCGTTTTGATATCTTTATCGCGGCAAAGTATTTTTTGCCGCGATACAATTTATAATTGACCTATTTATAATTCAATTCGGCTCGGATCTCCTCCTCTTGATGATCGCATCTAGATCTTTGGCAGCCTCTCGCTTGTATAGTTAACACGCGGAGTTCAGCGATTTCTTCATTCCACCAATACACGGTTCTTTTCTTGATGGCACGGCAGTTACCACTTCTATTTCAGTTAGACTAGTCTAACGGGAGGAGCTTTGGTCTTTATTGCTCGCTGAGGAGCAAGCGGCGCCTTGTTTGGAGTGGGAGGGGTTTTCCTACATTTCCCCGAATGTAGTAACTTCAATTACACCAAAACCGCTAGAATGGTCTTCTAGACGAAGTCTTCAAATTAACTTAGTTTATGTTGAACACACAAACCAAATACTGTCTACACTAACACATAGAAAGTATTTAATACACACACTTACAAAACTAAATAATTAAATATCAATCATTGTCTTGTATTGATAATTAAAATTAAAACAAAAATTATCTTCTCTAGATAAGGTAAATTGCCCGACCCCAGTATTATCAGTATTATCGAAACTACTAATCCACACAGTCTTGTATCAGTAATGATAAACACACGATTCTAGACTTAAAATAAATCAGTAATTTACCCCAGACAGAAAGACATTGTTTCTTATAGGGAAAAAAAATCTAATAACTTTTTAATCCGTCAATAAAACAACCTTGAACTTCACAAACACATCAATCCATTAATCCATCAATCCATCGTCAGAACCCAATCGTAGTGATCATCAAATAAACCAAAAAACCAAACTAAACCTGAGTGTAAACACGGAG
>JAAAKQ030166933.1:0-12581 GCA_010016005.3 Zanna intricata
CAGCTGAAATTACATAAAAAAACCATTAACTTTACACCTTAATTAGGGTTTCAAAATAACAGTAGGGCTTCTTTTTATTGGAATAACTGAAATCCGGGCGAAATCTTTCGCTAGCCGTAACTCGAAAACGAAGCGTTTCCAGACCTATGTTTATATGAAATGTTTTCATTACTTTCACTAGTAGAACATGTCCTGAACATGTTTGTGGGACATCTAAATAATTAATTTAACTGTTTTAACATTTATTTTAGTACATATTATAATTTTCTATACACAGAGAAGCTGAATTTTACTACGTAAATCAATTGTGTACATTAAAAAATACCTAAAATTGACTCTATTAATTCAAATATATATTTTACATTTATTTACATAAAACAAATTAATTAATATATTTATATGTATATTGTATTTTTTTTTTAATAAACACGATTTTTATTGATTTTAAAAAGTAAAATTATATTAAATGCATAAAAAAATATATATATATAATTTACTATACAATGATATTACTATATTCTGTTTTCGTTGTGTTTAATTTATATAAAATTTAGTTTGTTTCCCAATTTTATACATGTTTATAATACAGTTAGTATTTTGATAAACAATATATTCCTACTTACCAATAATCTTTTATTATGTATCATCCAAGTGCTTTCAGAGTAATTACTCCATCTTCAGGGATTATTTAAAACTATGAATTTGTAACCGTGCATTTATTATTATATATGAATATAATTAAAATGAAATTAAAATTGTTATTTTCATAACAGTCGGTCATCATTAATTAATATACGTTAAGTAAAATAAAACGTCATATTAGTAGGATGTTTACGACTGTTATGAGATATGAAATAAAGTAATACCAACCTATCAATTAATAATTATTGTATAATTTGTTTTAATAAAATATCATTATCAAATTTGATCTGTTCGTTCATTAATTTATCATTATTTAAAAATATATTTAACTTCTACTATATACTAGTTTTATGATAAATGTTAATGTATTCAATATTTAAAAAAATTCTTTTAGGTTATTATGTCAATTTCTATAACATGTTTAGCGAAATTAGATCGTTCTTTATTATTTTTAGTTATGCATCTAAAATGCTCTTTAATCCTTAGTGAAAATGAACGATTCCAATATATTTTAGATCTCAGTTCTAACAAACAAAACTATACACTCCTTGTTTTTCTTACTTGTGTGTTTGTTATCATATTTTACAGTAGGATCCAAGATATTTATGTATTTTATTATATATTCAGTTTCTAATTTACATGCTTTAAATATTTCATTAATTATGTTGTATTCAACCATGGCGTATTTATATATTGAGTTATTATTTATTAGTTATATCTTATCCTTTATGTATATTTTTTTTTTTATTTTGGTGTATTAATTTATTTATTAAGTTAGTATTATATCCACTACTTAGGGCAATACATTTATTGTTATTTATTTCATTATTCAATTTTATATCATTGTTTTTCAATTATTTTATTGCTCTATGTATTAATGAGTTGAATGTTCCATACATTTGAAATTTTAATCATACATATATACTATAGATTTGTTTTTATAAAAATAGGAAGAGAAAAGATTACTGAGATGGAAGAATTTTGTTATTTGGGAAGTAGAATTACTAAAGATGGACAAAGCAGGAACGATTTAAAATACCGAATAGCACAGGTGAAACGAGCTTTCAGTCAGAAATATAATTTGCTTACATCGAAAATCAATTTAAACGTCAGAAAAACATTTCTGAAAGTATATGTTTGGAATGTAACTTTACAGTAGTGAAACTTGGATGATCGGAGTACATGAGAAGAAAAGATTGGAAGCTTTTGAAATGCGGTGTTACTGGTGAATGTTAAAAATCAGATGGGTGAAGAAAGTGACAAATGAAGAGGTGATGCAGCAAATTGATGAAAAAAGAAGCATTTAGAAAAATAGAGTTAAAAGAAGTGACAGACTTATAGGCCACATATTAAGGCATCCTGGAATACTTGCTTCGATATTGAAGGGACAGGTAAATGGGAAAAATTGTGCAGGCAGGCAACAGTTGGAATATGTAAAACAAGTTGTTAGGGATGTAGGATGTAGGAGGTATACCGAAATGAAATGACTGGCAATAGGTAGGGAATTTTGGAAAGCCTCATCAAACCAGTCAAATGACTGAAGGCCAATAAAAAATACTATATATACGGTTACAAATTCATAGTTTTAAATAATCCCTGAAGATGAAGTAATTACTCTGAAAGCACTTTGATAATTCATAAAATTTTGTTGGTAATGAGTGTATATTGTTTATCAAATAAACAAATTAAAATCGTTATTTTCATAACAGTTGATCGTCATTAACTAAAATAAGTTTTACGTTAAGTAAAACATAACATCATGTCAGTAGGATATTTACAACTGTTATGAGATATGAACTAAAGTATTATCAACCTATCTATTATTAATTATTGTATAATTTGTGTTAATAAAATATTAATATCAAATTTGATCTGTTCACTCATTAATTTACCATTACTAAAATATACATGTAACTTCATATAATATTATAACACCAACGATGCCATGTTGATTAAATTAAATCTAAAAGATTTGTATATTATATTAAATTTCATATAACACATGATAATGTGCTGAAATTTTTATGTGCTATTATAGAATTTCTATGATTTAATTAGTTAATTTTTACGTTTCTGTCTTTGAATCCAGTTTCTCACACGTTTCTTTGAGGTGATTTGTAAAATTACATAAAACAAAGATCTCAACACACATAAACAGTATAATTAATGTCTATAAATATACTAAATATGACAACATATTAAGTGATTAAATACCATTTAGCTAATAACTTATAACTCTTTATATTAAAAAAGTTTCATTAACAATAGTGTTACTGCTAACTTCACTGAAGGAAATTTTGGAAATTAGCTCCTAAAGATCCTATAGAACAATTTTTATATAATTTAAAAATGTATTTTTATAATTAATTTCTAAAAAATATTATCCTGATATATTTAATAAATAAAAAAAATTAATGAAAAATCCACATTTCCAGCAAATTAAATGTGATTTAAGATCTTTCAGTTTATTTGAAAACCACCATCAGGATTTAAAAATATTATAAGTAAAAACTTAAAATAATTTCAAAGGTTAAAATACTTACACAGTCATGACTGTATGAATTCTAACAGCATACTTAAAGAATATAAGATACTCTGGTGGATTGAAATGTAATTAAAAGGAAAACCATTTATTTTTTAATAATTTTTTTACATTGAATTGTTATAACTTTTAATTTATTTTTATATTTTACCATGTTTTTTTATGTTATTTACTGATAATATTCTTCCTTAACTAAAAAAAAAAGAGCTTGATTTGAAATATAATGAGATATTGGCAATGTTTTCGTAATATAGGTCAATTTTTGAAAACTTGAATAAATATAAAATCATCAACTTTTTTTTTTTTGAACACATGTTTTTCAATATTAATGTTTTTGAAATAACATTATATGTATAAAATGTTATATTTTTCAAGTCACGTCTTGAAACAAATAATTCTAACTCGCTCCCTTAGGGGCTGTCATAAGAGTTGTCATTTTGTAAGCTGTACTTCACGTCATACAATGTTCATTCTTCAGAAGACATTTTCTTATTTATTCAAAGAATTTTTGGTTATAATGAGGACCTTTAATTAATGACTGGCTCGTGCAGTCACTGAATTTTGTATCAAAACTGCTCATTTTTAACTGTTAAATTGATTACTAAACTTTTAATTTTTTTAAATACCGATTCGGATTGTTTATAAATAATTTTTGTATAATTTTCAAAAGGCAACATATTCATCTTAACATATATTACATATTTATTAACATACACCGTATCTTAAACTACTATACCACTAAAACTATAGCAATTGGTAGTATTACAATATTTTTATCTACTGGTAAATGATATTTACTGCAGTTTCAAAATTTTTTTTTTTGATTTTTTATTTTATTTACTAAATTATTTCAATTTATTATGCTTATAAATGTTACTCCCTTTTTTTTTCTCCTTAGGTAGTGGTCACATTTGATTGTTGTATAACTTTCTTAACGCTTTGAATTTCAATTTATACTTAGTTAAATGCAAAATCATAATAAATATTATTATAGAATATTCTTGGAATTTGTGTGAATAAAATTATTTCAGTGAGCTAGTCACTAATAATACTGGTCAACATGATTTTTGTCTCACGCGTACCAATAGATGTACTTTATGCAGTTTTTTAATCCTGTTTTCAAATATGTATTCGGAATTTCTCCATCACCCACAGTTTTTCGTTATTTTAATTTTTTTAAATACTTTAAAACCTTTTTTCATCCATTTGTAAATTGTCAAGTAAGTTCCTAGAGCATTGTAAATATGGAACCAAATAAGCTAACTCAAAGGGTAGCGTTGCTACTGTTATGTAGGTTTAGACGTGTATACTCCTGGTTTCATGTACTTAAAACAGAAGTTTCCTAAAATTAGTGATGAAAAAATTAAATAAGGAATATTTGTGAGTCCACAAATATGATCACTAATGTGATGAAAAGTTTGAGGAACTATTGAGTCGACTGAGAAAGCAGCTTGGCAAGCATTCAAAAATGTTACTCAGAATTCTTTGGGAAATCAGAAGGTGGAAGATTAGCATGATTTTGTCAATAATCTTATAACATAAAAATTTGGGTTGTAATATGTTCTTAAAAGTACCCTTCTTGGAGTTGTTTCTAAATTTCTTCCTGGAAAATCTTGGCATAGCGAATGATGAACATGCGGAACACCTTTATCAGGAAATTTCAGCTATGCAAAAGAGGTATCAAGGCAAATGGAATTCTAATATGCTGATCGATTATTATTGGACCATCAAGAGAGATGCTCCACTGGAAAAATACACCAGAAAATCATAATTTCTTACTTTCTTGACGAGTCAAATATTTGAATATTGTGTAGAGTTAAGAATGAAGAAAGTATTAAAATGTTTGAAATTATAATTGCCTGTCTGTCGGAAACCTTGTGTGATGGGGGAAAAACCGATATCATATTCAAACTCAAGAGAAAAAATACTAACAGAATCCATTTTTTTTTCCTGAGACAAAAAATAATCTTTTTTTGTTCCCCAGTGTAATCTAATGCTTATTCTAAATTAATCAATTATTATTTTAGTTAAGCTTTTACATTACATAACAGCGTACATGAATTACATTTATACCAATACATAATGCTAATATATAGTCCTGTTAATATTATATGTTTTGTTGATTTATTGTATGTTAACTAATTCAATGATTAACCTAACTTTTAATAACATATCTGTTTTATGCAATTCTTTTGTTTGATGGATTTGGTGATCTTGGAGGAATTGGTGGAGGATTTACTGGTTGATTTGTGGTAGTTGGAAGCTGTCTTTGAGGTAAAGGAGGTGGACAGGTTGCAGATGGTGGTGGTGGAGGTGGTCCAGATGGCATTGGGACACTATCATAGTCATCGGTTACTGAATTTTCTTTTTTTGGAGGTGGACAGTTTTCTTTGAAAGTAAATTGAGATGGAGCGGAATCTTTTTTTGGTGAAAACTTAGATGAAATACTTATTACACCAGCTTTAGGTTTTTGGATATTTGGAAGGGGTGGTCTTGTCGGTGTAACTGATGGACTTTTATTTGGACTTACTGGTATTTTTGATTGTTTTATTTCATCTATTTCCAATGTCTGCGTGAAGTCATAAAGCGGTACAGTATTATTATTCCATAATTGAACTTCTCTGTCAGTTAGGTCTTTCCAGTTTGGTGTTCTTAGGCACATTTGTAATGTATATCCACCAACATTTAACACTCCCTTTGCAACAGCTTTCAAAGCATTCCGGCCATCTCTGAATGTTACCCACATTGTATCATCAACAAATCTAACAAGAATTACTTCTCCTATCCCTCCGAGCTCTTGTAGAAGTAGATTTAAAAATTCACCATCAAAAATAGATTCTTCTTGACTTTGACTATTGTTTACATGAATAATAATGGTTGCATCAGGAGGTCCTAATTCTTGTATTACTTCTGAAAATACTTTTTTTCTTTTTTCTTCATCTGTTAAAAGAATTTCATTATCAATTATTGCTATAACTGGTCGGTGATCACTCAATTTCAATTCAGCACGGCCATAATAAATCAGTTCTCCATTATTCCAGTCACGATCACATAATTCACTAAAAATATCTTGTTGTCGTTTCCATAAAACACGATCAGTCCATGCTGGGGCACGACATTTCTCGCTGGTGTCATAATCACTCGAAAACAAATCATACTTATAAGTTGGTGCAAATTTAATCGGTCCTTCAATAAAATACTGGAAAACATTTCCTTCATTTTGTTGCTTTTTCAATTGGTCATGTTCTAAAATTTCATCAAGTGCATTCTGTTTAATTAATTCTTTCATTTCTTCTTTGTCCATATCAACACGATAATTGAAATCCCCACACCAGAATATGTAATCATGTGATTCAAGAGTACCTCCCATAGGAAAACTAACTTTACGACTAATCTCTGAGTAATCTGAATTCCTTTCATTCACCTGTGACTGTCCAGCAGCAAAATGAGCACAAAGAAAACAAATAGAAATACTGTAATATGTAAAACGAATCGCTACAGCACCCTTATTACCTGTTGCACCTCCTAGACCTGTTTTAACTAAGTCAACTGCCAATTCTCTGATATAAGGTGTATGTATCGGACGTACAAACAGATATAAACATACACCTACCAATTGTATGTAGGTAAGCATTACATATTCTTCATCTCTGGATAAAACTTTTTGTAACTCTGTAGCCCATGCTTTCGCATTTTCATTACTAGCCGCCATAATATTACTGGCATTCAAATCTACAATTTCTTCAAAACCTATTGCAAATATATCAATGGGTACATTACTATCATAACCCTTTTCACTGATAAAGCCTTGTGCTTGAGATTCATCTAATTTTGGTGAATCAAGTAGCCAATCGGAAAGTGATTGATCCCTATACACGACACTTCGAAAATGTTTTCCACCGTTAACATTGTAAGTTCCAACAGCCACTCGCATACTTGAACTATAAAGAAAATTTGGTGATTTCTTATACATTTCTGTTAAAACATTTTTTGGTGCATGCATCATACTTGATGGAAGAAGTGGACTTGTCTTCTGTGCTATTTCACTGTTTAATAAATGACCTACTAGCAAAACATCAAATGCTTCTTGTTTGCTGCTGTCTAATAGATTATTCTGTATTGTACGTGCTGCTGATCTCGCACCATCCATTAATTTAGAACCACCTTGAATGGCACCAGTACCTGCGTAAATCTTACTGATTTCATTTCCATTGTTTACCCACATTTGACGAAAAACTTCTTCAAACCTAGATGTTATTTGTTGTTTATCCCCAATATTTAGTAACTGCAATTGTTTATTTAACATTTCTAAACCGAAAAATGTTTGTACACAATTTGTTCTGTCGAGACAATCTAAACAGTTCGTTCTAAATGTTCCCTTTTGTTCATTTAACGTTGAATCTCCCTTACAATAGAAGACAGAAAATAACTGCATTTGTTTTTCAACTTTTTTTAATAATTTACTTAAATTTTTTGAGTTGCCTCCTTTACATTCTTGATGATAATCAAAAATTACATGAAGAATATTTTGTCCAGATTTTGAAGCTTTATGTTGCGTTTGAAACAGCTGACTAAGCATTCCTTCACCTTCTTTACTGCCAACTAAACTGGTTCCTAGCAAATTTACGATTACCTGATGTCCATATCGTTCCTTTAACGTTGTTAAATGTTTTTCAAATGCAGCTGTCGATGCTTCGGGTCCTCTAGAAATTTTTACTTTATGTGAACCTACTTGAACTCCTGGTTGTTCCCAGAATAAAGGAACAGAACCTCTTACTTGTATGTAAGATGTTATTTCTTCATCTACATATATGACTTGTTCTGTTTCAACAAAATTTGCTACATGACCATCATCATTTACACCTCTTACATTAAATCTTGTTCCGGCTCTTTCAGAACTAAGTCTGGAGATTATTGCTGCTCTCGCCTGTCTGGGTCCGACATAAACTGTTCTAATATCAACACTGCCGCACATCACTTTAATTAGCCAATCAGAACAATTTACACCAAAACGTAATAGATGAACATGTTGCATGCGATTCCAAAAAAATCTATTATCAGTATCTTTTGTTTTTTTACTTCTTTGCGCGCAAAGAGTGATATCTAAAGCTTCACCCTGTGATGACCAAGAAAAATAGAATGTTCCTGACGTTAAAACTTTTCTGACTTCTGAAATCCTTTCTTCATCTTCAATTTGATTACGTAGCGATATAAAATTAACTTGTGTAACACGAAAAATCTCTGAATATCCTATTTTTCCTACCGATACGCAACCAGTGACTGTTACTAGATAAAGAATCGTTTGATCATCCTCTATATTCAATTGTAAAACTCCTAAACATGTATAAGCATCTAAAATTTTTGTATATTGACGCAGTACAGCTTCAGTCTCCTGTGGAGAAAGAACAGCTACTGCATCTGATTCAAACAATATAGACTCATTTTTATTTCTATGATTTAGTAAAACACTATATGGTGTATCAGTATCAGAAGTTTTCTTCTCAAATACACGTAATACTTTTCCCATCGCCATTTTTAACTAAATTAGTAGGTAAACTTAAAATTATTAAACTTCAATTGAACTGAGGTAATATCCAACAATTTTTGACGGACCAATAGTTTGTGTTCTGTTCACTTACCATTAATTTTTCTTTTTAAATAACATGATCTAATCCATTTTTAAAGTATATTTTGTTTTAGTTATAATTTACATGTTTTTTAAATTTACAAAAAATCAAATATATATATATATATAACAATAAAATTAATCTCTCGGGTTTCTAATTTTGAAAAATAAGTAAAATATTTATAAATTTGGAAAAATATATAAATAATATTAATTTTGTAGTAAAGACTATCAAAATTTACTTACAGTCAATAAAACAAAAGTTCTTCTATTTAATACACCTCTACCTCCAAAAAATTTATCTTCTATTATGTTTTATTCTTAAATTGTACGCAGATATGAAACTGTATAGCATTAACAAATTAAAAACATAAACACTTAAAAAGATTTCATGTTGCAAACACTACTTATATTTAAACGAGAAGAAAAATGTCCCAGCTGTTAATACAAAGTGTGAGAAAGACGGAAAGCGGTGAGCTAGAGTAGCATTGTAGAATGATAAAGATGGTTGAACGGTAGAGGGGGATGAATTTCGGTGACGCGTGCGCCCGAAGACTTCCATATTGATTGTATATCGTGTACGCATACTTTTGGACTTACTACCTATCAAATACAGTGCAGTAGGTCATGAAAATGAAGTTACCATTATTTCATAATAATAATTTATTTATTACAATACAATTAAAACAAATTTACAAATGTCATTATTTCTTCTTTTAGCTAAATCTGCTAATTGAAGGAGTTACAAAATTTAGATTGCATACATCATTGTACGTATCAATAATAAAAATGAAACAAAATTATTGTTAATCACATGAACAATATTTACAACAATCACGAAAATAACAATACAAATAATAATACTATATTATCCAAAAAAAAGAAAAAGAAAAAAATAAACTAAAACAAGAAACTGAGAATCTAGAATTTTAATTTAAATCCAACTCGGATCAAACCCATTACACTTATGAATAGACAGAACATTACAAAAAAAAATAATAATAACAATGATAATAAAAATAAAGTGAAATAAAATATATTAAAGAAAATAACAGTAATAGAAAATTAATAAATATATAAAATAACGAAATTTAATCAAAAATAAATTAAATTGAAAGTCTGAAGGATGATAACACACAGAAACACAAGATTCAAAAACAAATTAACAGGGTTCAAAATCCTACCCTCAAATGTTCATATCTGTGTTAAGTGAATGTATCTATAACCTCATGATGCGTGTTTTAAATGACATTTTTAAGTGCATTGTAATTTAAATATACAGTAAATCACATATCAGCCATAGAATGAACAGTTTAGTAGAATCTATCATGACCTCAAGAACACTACAACAAATTATGTTCAACCCATCTGTGAATTTAGATTCAAAAAATGAATTTTCAATATTTCCTTAGCTTTACGTAGGTTTTGTATTTATCTTAATTCTTGTAGGAATTCATTTAAAAAGTTAGGTACCCGATACTCAAGTAAAGCCTTACCATATGAGTTATTAAATCTTGAAATTAAAAAATTTTGTGATCGTGTTTCGAATAAACTCTCTCTATGAACTCTATATTTAAAATCGAAGTAATATTTCTGCAATAAACAAAATTTTGCCAATTCCTATAATAATAATAATAATTTTTTTCGGGGGGGGGGAAGGTGGAAATGCATTTAAGCACGGAGTGTAGGGCTCCCATTGATGGTATTTCCAATTACCATCAGCAGATTACTGACTAAAACCACCCTTCTTCTACCAGGACTATACCCGGAACCGTTTATCACATTACTTCAGTCCTCCTGTACTAGCCGGAGAAGACCGCTACCTAATTCCCGGGACTATCCAAGTCATTCTTCTTCGTCCTGAGAATGCTGCCGACGAATCAAGACACTCTCTTCCAGCTGCTCAGGTTACGGAGTATCATCGCAACCACGTTTTCGGGGCTCCTAGATCCGTTTCTAGTGTCCCTCAATCTGCCACCCACCGAGAAAAAGGTGAAAAAAAATTTGAAAAAGGTGTGCTCGGCGTCGTCCTGTACACCGGGGCAGTAGAGTAAGTCGGGGGATGGCGGAGTAAGTCGGGGGAATATGATATGGAGATAAGCGCGAAAGTACCCGTGACCCGTTAAGAACTGGGTCACATAGTATTCCACTTCTCCATGTCGCCGCTCCGTCCACGGTCTGACCTAAGGGATAAGACTTGCGGTCCATCGTCCTCTAGTCTCGTGGTCCCAGGTCTCTTGCCATGCGAGAAACGTGCGATTCCGTTCCTCCTTGGCGATAGTCTCCCGATCTTCGCCTTCTTTAAGCCGCCTGGCGCTCCTTTGCCAAAAGAGCAATGGCTATGATATTGTGACCACCAGTTCTGCAGGCTCGAATAATAATAATAAATGAATATTGTAAACTAAGAGCAAAGATATTTTTAAAATATCGTATGTTTATAGGATCAAAACAAAATCTTTTTGTGAATTCTTGTTGTATTTAAAATATATATTTTCATCGAACTATCTGATTGCGCCTGTTTAATATATTCAGTATTGCTCAATGCTACCCGCCAAACGGGACTTGGCATCAAGTTGCCCATAACCACTACCCGCTTAGGAGCACAGCTAATCAAGGTATATAACCTCCCAATGAACACCTCGAAGTCAATAATGTCACAATTGGGAGAAATATACACTCCTATTATCACCATTCTAGTTAGCTCCACCGCTACCAAGCCAGGGCACGCTCAAGGAGCATACACGAGAGCTTTCCGCTCGTACACTTGACAGCCACGTCTTCCCTCACGTCCGTAACCCAGCCGGTTTGGCTGCCTCACGCCTGTTGGGCTCCGTGATTGACCATCAAGATCTTTGCCACTCAAAGCCCCCAGTGCGATGATCATCATTACCACAATCCAGACATTTCTTGGGCTCGGCGCAGTCCTTAATTAAGTGACCCGCATCGCCGCAGTTTAAGCAAAAATTCGAGCAATTTGGGCCCCTGCAATTGGAGCTACGATGTTCAGTGCTCCAACATCGATAGCAACGATCAGAGTCTTCCCGAATGTGAGCCCTGCACTGAACCCAACCAATCTTGATGCGCCTCTCGATCAACTTATAGGCTGCCCGATAGGTAGTGATGATGGAGGCATTTTCAGTATCTCAGTATACTCAGTATTTTCAGTATAAGCCGGCCTCACCGACAACAATCTGAAGTCCTCGTCAGTACCCAGGCGTTGTCGTATAGTCTCCACTATATCCTAATCAGAGGTTTCCATATCAATATCCTTGATATGTACCCCCGCTCTCCTCCCCGCACGGGTCTGCAAATCTATATGTACACCTTCTACTCTTTCTTTAAGCACCGCTGAAAACTGATCCGCCTTTTTAACAGCTTGGATTCGCACGTGCAGTTCACCTTCCTTGCCCTTGCGCATCGAAGGAATGTCGTCCGCCTCCTCCCTCGGGACAGTAGACACTAGACAGTACGAAGCAGATCGGCGAAAGACTTGCCTGTTGCCTTCACTATCACTGTGCGGCTCTCCTCCGTGGGCGGCGTGGCCTTCTTTACTGCAGTGCCCGAATAACCAGGCCTCACGATGCTGTCCCCTCTTGGCAGAACCACAGAGACCGGCGACTGGCTATCTCTAAAAAGATAAGCCAGAATCTTCTTCGTGGGGGCGATCAAAGCACCCCCAGGTAGAATAAAGACCGGCGACCTCGACCTGACAATCACCCTCCTGACCGCTGATAACAACATCTTTAGATTCGCTCTCTCGTCAAGTGATGT
>JAAAKQ030166955.1:0-12581 GCA_010016005.3 Zanna intricata
ACTACACTTCATTCACATCATCCTCATTCATCCTTTGAAGTAATACCTTACGGTAGTTCCGGAGGCTAAACAGATAACAAAAGGTCCTCGTCGAGCAGTCATCTGCTTGTCATATGTCTGGGAATGATTTTCCTGTAATATCGATGTAGATTGGACGAACTGATTATGCCCTTGTGATTAATTCGGGAGCTCGAGATCGTGAGGTGGCTTCCGTGCTTTATAGATCTCCGTTCATCAGGCGTTGAAGGACGAGAAGCGTGAGGCGGTCTGCTTTTGTGGACCATCTGGGCGAGTTGGACAAATCTTGCGGCGTTCGGTCAAATATGCAAGTCGACGGATAGGAAGAAAATCTTTCGTACACCTACTTCGTGTGTCGTCAGCGTCGATGGTGAAGAATGACGGTAAGAAAAGGCCGGTAGGCCCACCGACAATCACGGTGGTAGTTTAAAGCTGAGGGAAGGACGTATGCTGACCTCCTCTGCTCTGTTAAAAGGGTGGTGTCGCCAGGAGAAGCCAGGGTCCTCTCTGAACGCAAGGGCCCGGAGAAGGACCTCCATATCCGGATGGGGACTGATGGAGGCGCTGCTGAACAGCTCAGCAAGGAGATCTCTGAGAAGGTAGAGGGCACCACTACAGCACTGGCGGGGAGGGGTGGTCGTAGAGTCCACACCGTTGTTAAGGATGAGGATGTGCTCACCACGCAAGAATTTCCTAACGGAATTTCGTCGAGTCATGGGGAGTCAGTGACGATCGACAATCTGTCATTGCGACCGGCCTATGGTGTGACAGGTGCACTTTGCAATAAATAACTTTTTTTAAAAAAGTTAATTGAATTATTATATAACAAGTGTGTGACCTCAAGGTCATTACACTAGTTTTATTACAAAAGGAAAAATATGGTGGCAAGTGACTATCAATAAAAAAAAAATTGGCAGAGAAATTCAAAAAGTGTATATTTGTTTGTTCTAAAAAGGTAATAAATTTTAATAAGTCCATAAGATAACAAGCAGTAATTCAAATAAAAAAATAATCTAACAAAAGGCGGTGATATAAAAAAAAAAAATGACATTGAAATTGTAAATGGTACGGTAATAGTCTGGCAGATATTTCTTCCGCTCAAAAAAACAAAACTTTCTGTAATATAAATAAAACTGTTTTTAATAAATTGATACTTATAACAACAAAGGTAAGACACTAAATTTCTAGTACCAAAATCTGTTATTAATTTAGAATCTGTTTAAAGAAAACCTTCCATATTATAAGCAACAGAAAAATATGTTATATGTAATACATATCACAATTACAGAAATAATGTAATTCTTCTGATAATTTATTGTTTAATAAATGAAATCGGGCCGGTAAGAGCTTCGTAATAGATTTTTCTGTTTTTTGCTTATTATATACAACACTTAAATATTTTTTATTATTTATTATTGTATATCTATTATAGTCTATTACATATATTTAACATGTACTTTTTTTAAACAAAATTCTAAATTCATTTTGATAATAGAAATTCAGTGTCTTACCTTTTTTGATATCAGTTTTATTTTGTTAAAAACAATTTTATTTATATTACAGAAAGTTTTGATTTTTTGAACGGAAGAAATTATATCTGCCAGACTCAGATTCTTACCATACCGTTTACAATTTCATTGTAATGTTTTTGGATCGACATTTCTTCCTTAACCGAGAAACATTTCGAGGTTATTACTCGCAGGAAAACCACTTTGAAGGTCTGTCGATGACATATCTGCGGGCCATTCGAATAGAATAAAAAAGTGATCAGCCCAATTCTCCAGTAGAACGTCTGGAACGACAGGAAACAGGTTTCGAGCACCCATTTTACCTGTAGTAGGAAAAAAAAAAAGAAAAACAAAGAAGATTGGGAGCGAGATTTGTTGTAAACGGAATAGGTTTTTAGCCGATTTTTTTTTTAAATATATAAAGTTACCAATATAAATATATATTTGAGATGGTCAAGACGAAATCGTCGATCGATAAATTTCATTAGCATACGCTTCTCCGACTAATAATCTTTTTAGCACACTGCATTGAGGATTTGAGTTTTCTTCAACGCTCAAAAAACAGCATCAGAAAGAAGAGGATTAAAGATCAAGGAAAAAGAGTTAGGTGACCGTTCCTTTCTCTCTGATTAATAAACGAAGCAGAAAATATTGAATCCCAGAGGAATCGCGAAACAATATGAACAGTTCTACCGAAAAAAGAGTGCCTCGAGGTTTCTCCGAGGAGTAAGCATCCATTCCCTTCCAGAATTCCTTGGGAAACCGGGATATGTTTACTCGGGTCGGTAGCCCTCGTTACAAGATGGAATAGTAACTTTAATTCTCAATAATACCTACGTTGTAAATGAACAGATAAATTAATACGCTCTGAAATCTTAGTTAAACAATTCATAAAACTGTTGCTTTTTACCCGAAGGTATGAGGTTACATATTGAACAACATCAATATAGTTGATAGCTAACTGAATCTTGATAAATCATATTCGTCCCTTTTCTCATTTATAATTTTCAAGACGACTTTGGTTTTGATAAAAATAGAACATCTTCTATGTTCATCAGAAACCATCGATAAAAAAAATGGAAGGCATCGAAATTATTAAAAAAACCGATGACCGACATTGGTTATAGCTGTCGTTTTTTAAAAAGGAAAACGATAGAAATATAAGAAAAAATTACTTTTAAAAAAATAATAAAATCTATTTAAAAAAGATAATTATAGTCCAGTCAATAGGGGGAAGGGGCAATTTTTTAAGAATATTAATAGAGTTTAGGAAAGTACACGAGATTGTACATTAGGTTAGGTATAACTAAGTTTGTATAACTTGCGATTGGACAAGATTTTCGCTAACCGGGCAAAATGGCGACAATTCAAGGGTGGTGAAAACCTGTTTTTCAGTTTAGTAGGCTGAGTAAACTTCCTACGCGAAGAAACGTAGAATAAAAGTTGTGGGCATCTGCAGTACCTATAATTTAAGTCGTTAAACGTTGAATTTCGTTAATTAGTTACTGCAAAAAAGCAGAAAAACCATTAAAAATGGGTTTTTTTTCCAAAGCCAACATTTCTTTCAAAAATAATTTTTTTTTTTTTTTTTGTTTTAATAACACTAATCGATTATTCATTAAATTATATATGAAATTGATGTCAAATTAATAGAATAAAGTTTTTTTTAATCTCCGAAACCACCGTTATGTATTACATCATAGGATGAAGATGGATTATGTGTAGCGTGTATGAAAATGCCATGCCTGACCGAGATTCGAACCCGGGACCTCCTGATGAAAAGCCGAGACGCTACCACTCGCGCCACGGAGGCCGGCAATAAAATACAGCTTAATAACACTTAATTTCACCTTGACTACAAGAAATCAAAATTTAATAATGTCATATTTATATTTTGGTGATATTCTTTTTAATCGTTTTACTTCTTTGTAGTTATTTTACATTCTTATTTAAAATATGACATTCCATTAAAAAAAGGGTGCAAGTATTAAAAAAAAAAGCTGGCGAAGAGTAGCTTACTCAAATTTGCTCATAACACATTTTTATCTCAAATAATTCATACAGTTTTTAAATTTTAATAACGAGTACTTACGCAATATTTATAGTACGATTCCAAAAATGATGAAAATGTTCGGTAAAACATATGATTCCCTCGATCACAATACATTTTTACTTTAAAAATTATGCAGTTTTAAAAGTATAATTGAGAAAAAAATCTAAGTTCTTAGTAAAATATTCTGGATCTAATTAATTTTCCCTTTTCCGAATGACGTTTCTATCATCAAAATTATACAGAATTTAGAGTGTAACTGCTAAAAGGGTTATTTTTAAGGATACAGAGACTGAATATTACCCAGTCTGACAATTTTCTACATATTTTCACAGATAATTTTTACGGTTTGTTTTTATTTAAAAACGATTTCAACCATATCTCAACTGTTTGTCAACCGTTTAAAACAAATGAGGAGCCATTGTCAAAAGGCTTAAAATTTTATCTAGTAAAACATAATTCGAGATCTGGATGCGGTTAAAATCCGAATAACACAGAAATCCTTCCCGATAACACACAATTCCAGTGATGGACGACGATAGACTTTCCTTGGGAAAGCTAGAAACGGTATCTTCAGTATCTTTCGGAAAAGTAATTTATATTCGCATACATGTAAGTCGATAAACGTAAAATTCTTCAATGCTAATAAGGTGTACCGTCCCTGGGTAAAGGTACCAAATAGACCCGAAGGATTACGGGCGGGTGGTTATCTACTTCCTTTTTTTCTCGACGAGTTTCAAAGGAATACCATTTACGTACGCCCCATGGGGTCATCATGAGGTGTGTCGGACTCGAACCCAAGACATTACTATCTCGGTCTAGCAAACAGGCTAAGCAGGTTCCGCATAAAGTTATTTAGGTGCGTAAAATGACCTACCCCCTACCGACTAAACCTCCCTCACCGCTCTCCGCCACCCCAAAATCGGACCCGTAATTAAGCATTACTCAGCCTCAGGGAGATGCCTATGGGTCCCGAAGTCCTCGTGCCTCATCATCGCCACCCACCCGTGCAAGCTCGGACGAATGAGGACTCAGCAGAGAGCTATCCCTCACCCCGTCTCCCTCCGGTCTAATTCTTCACCACCACATGGTGGACTTCTTCTGAATTCCGTCCACTGATCTTCGGGTCACATGTAGCTCGTCTGTGGAACACGACAAGATTGGGAATCCCCGTGCGTCATCACCATCGTCCATCCCTGCAAGCAGGGCTCAGCAGAGGGCTGTCCCCCCCTCTAGGCCCACCGAAGAATCCAGGAAACCCTAGTAACCTCTTCTTCTGCCCTCCGCCATCTTAGAGCTCAGAACAGCCACTGAGTATTGACAAAAGGCCTGCCAATTTCTATCGGACGACAGGATGAACTCCTCCAAGTCGTTCGACGCGACAACCCGATCAGCTCAGCTCTATGCCTCTTCTCATCCCACTTAGGGCAGTCAAACAATGTCTGATGGACATCATCATACGCAGCGCAATATATACAATTCGGTGAATCTCGCCTTCGGAAACGGAACAAATAACCTCAAAGTCACCATGACCGCTGACCATCTGAGTTACATGGTGATTGACTTCACCATGTCGCCCGTCACACCAAGCATCCAAATTTTTTATCAGCCTCTTCGTCCAGGCTGTAGGTTATCTACTTCCTGATAGGGCCTTGGGTCACCCCTCTGATGTTTTTTGTTGTTTTTTTCCATCCCATTATGGATATATTGGTTATGTTTGTTTATATCTGTTATACTGTGTATGGATATGCTTGTACGACATAAACACGTTTGTCTTACCTATCTATTTTATAACCTTCTAAGTCCACGCTAAAAATGGTTGTTTTATAGTATTTCGAAAGTACGGTTTAGTTGGCAATTATTTTTTTCCAAAGCGTCTACTGTTGATCGTTTAACGATTGAAATGACTTGAAATGATTTAAACGATTGAAATGATTTAAATCTAGATTTAGATTTTAAATAAATCTTTACACAGTTTGTAGAGCGTAATGCTATTTTTCAATTTACTGATAAGACATTTTTGGATTTATGCCAGTTTTAAGTTGCTTGTGACCAGGATTTTGAATTTATTGAAAACAAAATTCTGCGTATGTATTTAATACGATCAATATACGGATACATTATAGCCAACATAAAAAAAAAAACTTCTTAGATCGACTAAATCGCTTGGAAGTAGTATAAAAAAATTAACTGCAGATAAATTAAGGTACGTGGATGAACATTCAAAGATTTAACTTCTTATTACAAATTGAAACCAAATATTCTATCAAAAATACCCTTCTTTTTTGCAGTTAAATGTATCTAAACAGAAACAAAAAATAGTAACAGTAAAAATGAATATATTTTTTATTTATTCATTTACACATCATAATTAAGTTTTACATGAACTGGGACAAGCAGTTAACATAAAAAATATGATTAAACATCACTTAAGAAGTCTGTTCCTCTTTTGTGGAAATCTATTATATACATATGTGGGATATTATTCTGTAAAACGTAACGGCTTAATTCTGGATCCAGGATTTCAGCAAGCAGCAAATAACTTGGCAGGTGAATTTGCCGTGTTGCTGAACGTCAAAGAAAATCGTAGAAAAAACTTGGCACTATTAAAATAATTAGTCTTTCCTATGTAAAATGTATAAAATAACACTTAGATGTAGGTTTCTGTTTTCTTTTAATTAGCTTTTTTTTCATTTTTATTGGCTGTTAGATATTTATCTATATAACTTACAGTAAGTGGTATTTATGAATAAATGAAAAAGATATACGTGTTTATTTACATTATTATATTTACTGATATTTTTGAATTTAAATCAACTAATTAAATAAAAGTATTTTCATGGATTATTAAATACTGGATAAGCCTACGCAGTAAGAAAGAAAAATTCTTTTTTTAGTACTCGCAGCAGAATTTTTGTTAACTTTCAAATGTAATATTTTACAAAGTGATCTGAGGTACGCGTGCCTTTTTTTTATTTATAAGATGGTTTCAAATTTTTTTATTTAATCACAACTAGTCTCCATAATTTGATATCGGTTTCAAATAGTTATAGTCGAATTCGCGTTACATTGATCATTCCAGCAATAAAACATTTATCATAAAACTCCCATCAGATCTCGGGATCCGCTTTCTTCAAAAAATATTATACTTTTAAAAAAGTAGTTTAATTGAACTACTACTAGGCACTGAGATAAATACGGATTAGATTAATAACATGTTAGAATATTTTATTTTCATCCCATTGTTATTTTTTTATAGCGTAAATATGTTATTTTTCAAAAAAAAACTCCTAAAATTTTTTTCCACGCGTTTATTCCACGCCAATAAAAATAAACCGAATCGGTCAAAACACAAGTGTAATTTTTTTTAATATTTGACGCAGAAAACACTGGTGATTTTAATGGTGTAATTAAATGTTTTCAATGATTTTTTTTTTTGACACGGACACACAGTAAAGTCAGCCGCAAAGTAATATGGCGCTTAGTGCAGTAAAGATAATGAAAACTACATTATTGTTTCATTTTTATAATTACAAAGAGTTAAGTTTATACTGGAGTTCTATTAAATTATTTAGATAACTGATCGTTTTTAACTTACAACTGTTTATAAAAAATAAAATAAAACTATTATTTTATTCATTTTTCATCACTTTATATTTACTTTTGTTTAAGAAAAATTGCGATTTTTGGAGCATCTTTCACTATTTATTTATTTATTACATTCATAATTTAATAAACTAAAAGTCGGCCGTCGAAAGTTTCATCCTATCTCTGCGTCTACGAAAAAATTAAGTCGACTGTAATTCCTTGTACCCAAATTAAAAGATAAATTTAGTAGTTTTACATGAAATATGATCTGTAAAAATTGAAAAGAATAGGTCCCAGAGCTGTATTTTTAGAAGTTTTCAAGAAATCTGGGATAAAAGACAAAAGATCGGAGTCGAAAAACAAACTATTTTATGTTTGGCATAAAACAACAGTGTTAAACGAATAACAAAACCATAACTTGTAGAGTTATGTAACCCTTGTTTGGGTTTTAAACGAAACTTGTAGAGAATTTGATTCTCAGTAAAATGATATGAATAAAGCCAACAGAAACTAAATACAAACGTAAGAATTTCCAAGTTTATTAAAAGTAAATCATAATAAAAGCGGAAAATTTTAACTAGGTATTAAACGAAACAAAATGTTCAATATTATAAAACAAAAAAATTCGATATTTTAAAAAATTTATAAATATAAACAATTAAACGAACTTGCAAACAATTAAAAACCCGCTGAAACTGTCCTCCGCCACAGTGGATACAGTTCTGGGAACTTATTTTTTCAATTATTCAGGTCAGGTTTCACGTAAAAACACTAATTTTTCCCTTCATTTGGGCCTCAAGAATCAGTTTGGCTTCATTTTATCGAAGGCGAAGTCAGGGAAAAATTTTTCGCCAGCCGACACTCGCTAATTTCCTAACTTATATTTATATGAAATTTTTTACTTTATTTTCATCAGTAGAACATGTCCTGAGAACTTGTTACATTCTTTGTGAATCGCCCTACATTATTTTATAAAATAAAAATACAATTCAATTAGAAACTGTATGAAACAGTTATCGAAATAAATCAGAAAACAAGCTCAAAAACTGTTTACAAATTCTTTTAAAATTATATGGCCTTATCGATTGCTAAATAATATTAATACCGCTGTCCTGACCGCTCCAAGGCGTCCTTTTCTTGAGGCGCGGATGGTCATTATAAAATGTACTGCCCAGACCTGCCGGAGAGCCAAGTACGTAAGATGGCTGATACTTGTGAAGAGCGTGGACGTCTAGACTATGGACGCCGCGTAATCCTGGCAACAGGGACGATGCATATGGTGTCTTATATGCATAATTGAGTGGAAAACGCTCCTGATGGGACGGGAATGGTGGTTTGGACATGAGTAAAGGTTTTTTAGTTGACCACGAGTGATACATGGAGCTGGACGATTTTTCCGCCTTTTTGAGTATATGGAAGAAGCTACCTTCCTACGGGTCTTGTAGTGGTGCTGGAAGCAAGTGAAGTTCGTTAGAATACTGGACTATTATGGATATGAATACAGGAGCAAATTTCGCTCGTACGGTCGGCAGACTTTTGTAGCCACGAGGCTTGACGCACAAAGTACCGAGTCGACCGGGCGATCGAATTCGAGATCCAACCGGACTGAGTACTATTTTACACTTTAAATATTATTCTACCGTTCTCCTGTGCGTCATAACATAGCAATACTATAGAGAATTTTTTTTTTTTGGGGGGGGGTGCGATTCTCAAAAAAAAAAATTTTTGCAAATATTTTTATCTTTTAATCGTTCACAAAATGCTTAAAAAAATACAGCTACTGCTCTACAGCCTCACCCCCTTTGACCTTTTACGTTTTCCTTAGGTGTCAAAATCCGGTGAAAAATCACATATGCCCGAATCGGACCGATTACAATTCTTTCTCTTCTAGAACTATAGCGCTACCAACTCGTAGACGGGAAAGTAAAATCGTTTTATGTTTCATAAGTAATGTTTATTTATCGATTACCGGTTTTTATTATTTTCCTTTTATCATTTATTTACTTATTTTCTTAAATAATAAATGGTTGTTTAACAATAGAAAAAACCATCTAATTTCAGATTTTTGGTAAAATGTTTTGACGTAATCTTGATTGCCGATTTATTACTTTATTTTAATATAATTTTAGTCGAACAAAATCGAGCCTGATCCATTCACATTTTTCTATTAAAAAAAAAGTGAATTCTAAATTGGCTTAATCCATAAAAGTTTTTATACGAATTTATGAAATACAAATACTAATAATTTAAAAAGAAAACGTAATTTTAGTAAGATTAGAACGTTTTACAACTTGGGTTTATTTTGGGAGCAATGATGTGCGTCTACGCACCCAGTGGTAAACGGAATGAAAATGTTGTTTTACATAACTGAATATCACTTGGATTACGGCGGACTAAGATGCAAATAGGCTTACATTTAGCTCGGTGAAGCTTTCTCTTTATCTGTTTAGCCTCCGTTACTACCGTAAGGTATTACTTCAGAGGATGAATTAGTTTGATGTGTATGAATGCGAATGAAGTGTAGTCTTGTACAATCTAAGGTCGACCACTCCTGAGAAGTGTGGTTAATAGAAACCCAACCACCAAAGAACACCGGTATCCAATATCTAGTATTCAAATCCGTATAAAAATGTTTATCTTTACTAGGATTTGAACCTTATAACTCTCGACTTCGAAATCAGCTGATTTGTGATGTCGCGTTAACCGCTAGACCAGCCCGGCGGGCTAGCTCGGTGAAGCTAACCACTTCGTACTTCACTCTCAGGAGTAAGCCTATCGCGGAATGTTTGTTATTCTTAAAGACGGTTGTCATCATCAATAGTTAATATGACTCGTGTCACGCTGCCTAGATCCATCGGCTGTAGGATTTAACGTCGACATTTAAATCTAAGATTTGTAGTATCACCGAGCATTTTAATGTAAAAAAAAAAATAAAAGATTAATTAATAACTTAAAATGAAAAATAACTATCAAATTCTTTAAGGAAGGGCACTACCGGTAATGAAAATACAAAAATAAAATAACCGTGATAGTTACTAAAGAGTGAAAATTAACTATAGATCAAATAACTACCGCGTATATAAAAAGCCAAAGGAAAAACCAAAAGTAGCATCAAGTAAGAAATATAGCGGGGGTGTAGCTACAGCAATGAGTCATCAAATAAACAATAAATATCATCACTTTATACATAAAAATTAATTCTATTTAAGCTACAGAGCCTATAACAATAATAATATAAATACGCAAATTATTATTCAAATTTAATTCAAAATAACAATAATAGTTAATAAATTCATACTTGTCTTAAATAATAAAGCATATAACTATGAACATATAATTTTTTCCTTTTTTTTCTTCTAAAACAATTAAGTTTATTGTTTAATATATGTATATATACAGTCATGCATTCAATTATGTGGGTTGTATGCTTAACATTCATTCAAGTCAATAAAACATGACTAAAAAAAGAAATAATAGTTTTACAACGAAATTTAGAATTTTATGAGATTTCTAAATTAAACACTTTAATTTGTTTTTCTAGCATAAGTTATTTGAAAAAATATATATTCAACACTAATCAAATTAGTAATAATAAAATATTTACAAACGTAAATACGGACGCGCAAGTACATAAACTACTGGATGAAGTCGGTAATCCGGACTTGTATGACCCGACGTCCAGTTATCCAAGTTACTTTTTTCTTATTATTTAATTTGTTCTAAAAATCAAAATTAATGTAACGTCAGAAAAACGCTAGGATACAAGATCAAAACGCGAGTCGAATCTTGCTGCATTTATTAATATCCGTATCGCAATAAACTTAATCACATTTTAAGTTGCAATAATAGATATCGTTTGGGGGGGGGGGGGAAATATAGAATACATCTATATTCATTCTGCTGTTTCCGATGTCGATTGGTTGATCGATTATCCATTACATTTTTAATTAAATTACATTAGTTATACGACTAATTACAATTTTTTAAATAATATTTATTAACTGCAGTTCGTTAAATCTATCAATCCTATACGTATGGAATATTTTATTTTTTTTACGATTCGATTATAACAGGAAGATCGGTTAGAGAAATCGCCATTCTGTATTCTATTGTTTTCTTAATTTAATTTTTCAGTTACAACAGTTATCGATCTAATATGCAGCATATATCACTTTCCGTACTTAAATAATTTTCACAAAATCTAATTCTATTGAATAAAAAACATTCAAGAGAAATTTATACACCGATATTTTTTATTCTGTTGTTTTCGCAGACAGTTAGCAGGATCGACCAATCAAACCGCGCGTTAACATTACGTAATTCTTTTCCGAAGTCTTACTATCAGTTAGCTGTGTACACCTGGTGGAACTTAGGATAACTTTTACAGTTGAAAAAATCCAGAAACCTAATTGAAAGTCGGATAAAAAGTCTCAGCGGGGTCCTGGATCGGTAATCCGACATGAATCGACCGACTAGTCTTGATCTGGGAACAAATCTTATAAACGATGATTTTTACACCATCCAACACATCTTAGGAAGTAGTAACTAGAAATATATGATTGTTATAAGTATAACAGAAAATAAATATGACTTTAGACCGGTGTTAATTGAAAGCTGATTTACGGTTCCTGCAAGACGAGCTCTGCATTCCTGCAGAGGTCGAGATTTAGATCTGGAACTAAAACAATTAAGAAAGCAAATTAAGGAACGATCGGACTGAAATTACATGCGCATAAAATAAAATAATTTCAAGTTCGTTACTTTGAATCTTTTAAGCCTATGTACGATCGATTCTGTTTTAGTAAATACGAACAAACGGTTAGGACATGTCCTGTGCGTGAATGATGAGAGATAAATCTGCTGTTTAGAGCACATAAAAGGTCAAAATAACAGGTCGAGTGAGATTAAATGGAAGGCGAAGTAGAAAGGATCTCGATAAAAGTTAGGATAACGAAAATTAATGGTTGAAACTACGGATCGGTTGTTAGGATCTCCATCCGAGATTCTTATAAAAAAACTATATATATATATAGGTTGTCCCAAAATTAACGCAAGATTTGAATTTGCCGCCATTTTTGCAGTAAGTTGTTGGCAATCCTGAAGAAGGACAATTTGACAGCTGAGAGTTTAGGGTTAGTAAAAATGGAGTTATACGATACAACAACGTGTTTTCATCATTGAACAATATTTCAAAAATAATGAAAGTTTGGCTACCGCATTTCGAAAATTTCGTACAAAATATGGTCAAAATAGTGTTGTAACCTCGTCAACTGTGAAAAGATAATTGAAAAAATTCAAGGAGACTGGATCAGTTGGAGACGCTAAACACACCGGTCGTCTAAAAACAAGCCGTTCAAATGTTAATATCGAAGCAGTGCGTGAGAGTTGGTGAAAATCCAGGAACATCAATTCGGCGT
>JAAAKQ030166988.1:0-12580 GCA_010016005.3 Zanna intricata
CAGTAATCTTTTCTCTTCCTATTTTTATGTTCAGTGGTCCATCTACATTATTTCTACTACATTTCATTACTTTCATTACTTCGTAGCGAAGTATAATGGATTTAAATTTTCTCCAGAAAAAACGTGTTGTGTACACTTCTGTAGGAAGAGAATTCCTCACCGAAGCCCTGTATTGACAATCGACGACTATTGAATTGAGTACAAAGATAACGTCCGATTTTTGGGTCTATTGTTAGATATATCCCTTACATTGTTGTAGTATAAGGTTTTAATAAAAGTTATTGTAACTCCCCAAATATATTGAAGTCCACAAAATAAATGTATAACTAATTAAAGTGATAAACACTATTTAATTGTTATGTTAGTAATATTTAATAATGTTATTTCTATATTTCATTTCTATATTTAATAATAATATTTTGTTGACATTATTTCATTTGTATTAGTATTTAAATAATTCAGTCTTTGTCTAGTGGTCAGATTTCGAACTACTAGAAGCTTCGATATACTGGATTATTCTAGAAACAGTAAAGTTGTATTTTTGTTTGAATTATTATTTTTACTTAAGAATGAATTTTTATTTGGCAACTGACATTTATAAAGTTTAGTTCTGTAATTAAAGTAATTATTTATATTGTTTAGAGTTAATTATATTTGTATATAATGAAGATATTTGTAATAGAAGCAGATCGATGTTCCTGGTATTTTCTAGAAAAAACCGTTAACAATATATAAACGTGTTGAGAGACCCGTGTATTAGTTCAGAATTGGTTTATACGTTCATTAATTCGTATTGGTTCATTAATGTGACGTATCCGATGTTGTTATCCTCCGCGAAGTTTAAAATTGTTCTTGTAGATTTTGTTAAGCGTTGTAAGTGTATGTTTGTTTGTTGTTGTGTTAAATAAATTATTGTGAAGAAGTTTGATATCGTGTTGATTATTTGCGAATCATCTTCTCACTTTAATTGGTGACCGTGATTGTATTGTTAAAATAATCGTGGGGAAGTCGATATCGTGCTAAATACGAATCATTCGCCACGTCAATATGGGGATTACATATACAGGATTTGAGTGATAGATGTAAAAAAATCCTAAACATTATTAAATGTTTATCTAATATAAACTGGGGTTCAGATAAAGATATACTACTGAGACTGTATAAAGCATTGGTACAATCAAAACTTGACTACGGATGTATTGTATATTCATCCGCCAGAAAGTCACGCTTACGAAAGTTAGATGTAACACACAACAGCGGAATAAGGTACGCCACAGGAGCATTCCGTACAAGCCCGGCTACTAGTCTAATGTCAGAAGCCGGAATAAAGCCACTGCGTTATAGAAGGGAGATCCTATTACTAAGGTATGCTGCACATATATGGGCCTTTCCTGCCCATATAAATTATAAAGCATTCAATCATCATCATTTAGCCGCATTATATGAACGTCGTGCTACCTATTCCAGACCAGCCGAAATAATGTATCACGAATTAGTAAATAAATATGAAATTGCTCTACCAAATACGTTAGCAATTTCTATTAGAGAGATATGGCCATGGTTTTTGCCAGTGGTAAACGCAAGATTGGATCTCTCCTATGAGAAAATAAAAAATAGCTAGCAGTAATCATCTAACAGGAATTTTTATCAACCGTCAGTAGTTACGATGATTACATTAAGATTTATACTGACGGTTAAAACCGACAATGGTGTTGGATGCTCCATATATGTAAAAGGAGAAGTCCATTTTTGGAAGCTGCCAGATATGGCAAGCGTTTACACGGCAGAACTTATGCCACACGGCAAGGTCTTCACTATTGCGAACATTTTTGCGAAGAGAGAGTGTTTGTATGTTCCGATTCGCTGAGTGCACTTACTGCAATTCGGAACAAAAATATTAAGGATGTTCTGATCGCTAATATCCTCTCTAGGATTAAGACGAGGACAGCGATGCGTATTTGTATGGATTTCTGGGCATGCTGTCATTGAAGGCAATGAAAGTGCAGACGAAGCTGCCAGAATGGCAACAGTCTGTGACGATTTGGATGCAATTCCTGTAGAGTAGCTGATATAAAGAATTCTCTAACAAATATAATTAAAACGTACTGGAGTAATGAATGGAGAGGATTGGGCACTAAATTAAATACCTTAAATCCTCTCCATACAAATGGAAGAGTGACGTGAACAAGTGGCGGTGACTAGACTTAAAATAGGTCACACGCGAATAACGAACTCATATTTGTTAACCGGCGAAGATAGACCAATGTGTGATGTTTGCAACAAGTGACTTACAGTCAAGCATCTAATGGAAGAGAGTACCATTTATGAGGACCTCAGAAAAGAGGTTCGGTTTAGTAAATGAAATTGCTGCTGATTTGGAGTATGGAAATGAAGAAAGAATAACTGCTTATCTGCACGTCAGTGGACTATTAACTAGTATATAATTGTACAAAGCTGTAATTATAAATAATGAAGTCGAAATTTATGGATATTGAAATTTAACAATTTGGTATTGTCAATATATTTCATGTTGTTATATGATTTTCTTTTAAATATCAGGGCCCTATACACCCTGTAAGTGTTCTTGTATCCAATTTTGTGTGGTGTTTAGTGTTTTTAAAGAAATGTTAGGGCCCTTTACACACTAATGTATGACGAGCCTTACGGTGATTAATGTTTAAGTTTTAAAAGAATATGACGAGGGCTAATTACCATAGCAGTTGATGCCCGTGTAACTAAAAAAAAAAAAAAAAATAATTATAATAATAAAAATCAGAAGTTATTCATGAAATAAAATTTTATGTACTTTTCATTAACAAAAAAAAAAAAAAAAAAAAATGTGTATATAATTTACATCAAAAATAATGATACAGATTTATTATTATTTTTTTTTTCGTACACGAAGCCATATAATGCCCATATTTTTTATACTCTGATAGTGTTATTTAAAGATACTATATGAATACTTTTCATTTATGCCTAATGAGAAATTTATAGGAAAAGTAGTTATAAATGTCTATAAATCTGTCATTAATTGTGTTACGTTCTAAACACAACAATATTACTTTTAATTATCGGGATTTTTTTTTTGTTTCTAATATTATAATTTGTAATTAATGCACGATACTTTCTTGTCAAAATGTTTACCAGCCTGTGTCGACAACTTGTTCGCGTGGTTCGTGTTTGTACCGATTGTAAACCGTTAGCTGCACGGTTGGTCGTTTGTGGTAGTTGGTAAACTGTTCTGCGGTAAAAGTTGAGTTTTGGTTTAGAATTCTTTTAAAAGCACTTTTTCAGTTGTAAAGCTTTAAAATATTATTTATCCCATATTATTGAGTTAACAAATTCAAAATTGTTGTAATTAGATAACCATATAGATTTAAGTTGTTACGTAACATTTCTTATCAGACGCTGTTTCAAGTACTGATAAAGTTAAGTACTGATAAAAAATATGAATGGAAGTTTTAGGTACCTGAGAAAATTTATAATTCTTCGAAAAACTGGAAGTAAATATCACGAGCAGAGGTTATTTTCTTTTAATTGTTTTCAGAAAAGAACGTTTTCGGTTAATACTAACCCGTTAGAAATGCGGTTTGTTCAATTTAAAAGTATTACTGGAGGGCCACAGAGGTTAGGTGTTCAGTTAAGCTTAGATGGAGATATAGTAGATGTTAGTGCTGTCGACAGTTGCATACCAAATAATTTGGTTGAATTTCTTAGGGGCGGAGAAAGATTTATTGAAAGAGCAAAAAGGTAAGTTTTATTTATTCGTTTTTATGTATTATTTATTGAACAATTTTGTTCTTTAATTTTAAAACGAGTTAAAAATAAATAAAAAAAAAAAAACAAGCATTTGTTTTTGTAAATTATACTAAAGACTGTTCAAGTCCAGACTTTCATTTAAGTATAAAAAATACGAATACGATGCCAGTAATTTATAATTATATCTGTATGGTAGAAAGAAGCTGAGACTGCAGTTTTATTATGTAATGAGAAAGATAAATTGATTTTAATAGAAGTACGTTTAATATTATAATTTAAAAAAATTTAGTTACATATTTCAGACACTTTCCCTGCGCATTATTTAACACCATACAACCTCAGTCGTAACTTACAGTACAAGAATTACTTTTTTCCAACAGCTTACTCTTAACAAAAATAGTACAGATGAAATCCAATTATTGGAAAAATTCGATAGCTTTAGGCACTATCCCTGTTGTTTATTTCTTAACTTAATCCTAATTGTTTAATGATTAATTTTTTGAAATTGTAGAAGAACAAATTTCTCATGTGAGATAATTATATATAATTTGAGTAATTGTAAATCAACTCTCCAGGGCCATTCATCTTTCCCCATATTTATTTTGCAAGAATTCTCCTATAAGTTATTTATATAAGTTTGAATGAACCATTTTGTGATTTCTTACATTGCTGGTGAATTGTTTGGACCCAAAAGTTAATTTAAGGTAAGAATCATTTGTGGTGCTACAAAATACAAATGATGTTTTGCACCATCTCAGTGTTGTCTGTTGCACCATTTTGGACTTTCCTTTGAATTTTTGGTATTGTGTTGTTCATATAAAGTTATATTTATCCATGGTTCACTTTGATTAGTTGAAATCCAGCTGTTTCAAGTGAGATGATACAATGTAGTTACCGATAGTTACAACAAAGATATTTTTTTCTTGTGTACAAAATGCTTAACAGGAAGAAGTCCATGTTCCTGTAGGAATACAATAGTTGAATCCTCAGAAATCAGTATAGCCCAAAATTTTTATTAAAGGATTAATTGAAAATAATCATTATCAAAAGCACAACATAAAGAATTAAATTACAGCATTTAATAATCAACCATAGGAAATACTGCCATAATGGAACTAAAAGAGATACTGATTTGTGTAGAGTTTTATAAATTTTAATTAATTTGACAGCATAATGTTAATAAATAAATTGTGGCAGGATGTTACATAAATTAAATGCTATGATGTTATATTAATTTGTATAATTCAAATTCCTATTGTAATTTGACCATTCTCTAAAGATATTACTACATTCTTATAAAAAATGCTGACAATATTGTTAAAACTCATTTGGTAAGATATTTGACTAGTAAATTAAAATAAGTTTATTCTGTACTTTGCAAAATGATTGAAAAAAAATTGCATACAGAGAAAATATGGACTACAAAAAATTTAATTTAAATAAATTAATATATATGTATGTATGTTGTGTGCGCACATGCTCCTTATGCGAAGTAAGTTGCGAAAATTGGTTCTGTTATATATTATCCTTATGTGTTTATTTTATTTCTGAGTAAATGTTTTACTAACATTTAGGTATTATAATTTTGAAATTGACAAAAATTTTTTTCCTGAGAAAATTTGTAATTTGTTATTATATATAATTATTTATTCGTGTCTTATTTTGATGAACATTGGAATATAATTCATTTAGGACCTAAATTATTCATTACAGTTGAAATTATTCGTTGAAAATACCTTTCACCCAAGTTATGTCCCTCATTAGTTACACAATACCCTCACCAAAAGTTTTATAATTCAACGCTGTACAATTATAATATACATTATTTTGGAACCAAATAATTTGGTTACTTTTTTATTAAGTTAAGAATGAGGTTAAATTCACAGAAAGACTAAATTAAGTTATGTTATGCTGAAATACAAGTTAGCATAAGTTAATTGCAGTACACATTACGTATGAAGTAAATAACTTGGTTTAAGTGAAATTTAGTTTACAAAGGTTAAGGTTAGGTAGCCGGCCATCATGGCATGAGACAGAAAAAGAAAGAGGTTATGGTTAAGTAGCCGGCCTCCGTGGTGCAAGTGGTAGCATCTCGGCCTTTCATCTGGAGGTCCCTGGTTGAATTCCAATCAAGCATGGCATTTTCACCTGCTACAAATCATTCATCTCATCCTCTGAAGCAATACCTAATGGTGGTCTCGGAGGTAAAAAAAAAATCTGCATATTCAAAGTTATAAAAGTTTTTCGTGTTAAAATTATTGTGTTCAATGTTGGAAAACACATATGAATTATTAGACTAACAGTGTTGTTTAATTTTTACTATTATACTAGGGCCAATAAATAAATAGTCATAATTATAATTAAAATATCAGTACCTGCAGCAAAGTAATCAAACCAAAACATCATTTGTTTAAGATACTGCTAATAAATAAAAGTATGTATAAAGATTTTTATACACGTTGTACAAAGTTGGAGGTTTAAGGTTCTTAAAACAGCAAGTTCTCAACAATATTGTCTGTTGTTGTTTGGTTGTAGGCAACAAAAAAAATTATCAATGTTCACAGTAACACACAAATGATCCCTGAAATTGCTATAACCATTCCAAAAAATAATAAGCATCCAGTGACAGGCTTACTAGATTAAAATAAATAAAAGAAGTGGTTACACATATTATCTTATTTATAGAGGCAAATGCACTGATACTTAGCAGCTTGCTAAACCCATTGAAGTGGGGAAGTTACTTAGACTTATTAGCACCTACATCATTCTTTGTTTTCTGCAGTGAGTAGCATGTAATGAAAGTAATTATTTTTAGAAAAGGTAACTTTTCAGTAGTGGTCTCTTGTATCTCAAATACTTTACATAAGTTTCAGTTGGTAAGACAGACAGGGGATAAATATTAGACAAGCAACATAATCCATTCTGTTGAAAACAATTTTATATAATCCTATACTTAGCATTATATAACCCAATACTCAGATTGGATTAGAATTATAATTAAAATTAATTTTAAAAGAAAATTATTTTTTTTCTCCATACAATTTTCTTGTTTTCCTTTTTATTGTTAAAAAAAAAACTTATATTCCTTAAAGCCCTTAGTTTTTCTTTTAATTTTCTTTTTTCTAGTCATTATTTAATTGTATTTTTAATCTTATTAACCAGATGTGGTGAGTTTGTATTTGAATTAAATTTTGCCACTTATTGATAAAATATAACAATATTTATTTCTATCAAAACAGAGAGCAAAACTTGTTTTTATGTAACTCTTCGTAATACGATTAAAGAATTGATGAAATTAAACAAATCATTAATACTAGTTAATGATAGCATAATTTCTCGTTGCCTGTAGTGTGAACTTTTTGAATTTTTTTAACAAATTTTTGACTTAACCTGACATCATTATTAAATATTTATAATTCCTAGAAATATTTCTGTTTGAAATATAATATATCCTTTAGTGCTACATAAAAAAAGCAGAATGAGTTTTCAAAATACAAAAATAGGTTGTCAGATCGTTATTTGGTGCCCATAAATGTGATTTGTAGACCATTATTATATAATAAATTAAAATTGTTAACTTTGTCAAACCAAACTACAGATGTTTTTTTTTTTAACTCAGCGTAATATATCTGGCTTATGAGAAAAGCCCTTTATTATGCATTTGCTATCATTTTCAAAAAAAAAAAATGAATTCACTTAAAGATCTCTTAAAGTTTATTTCAAGTAAAATAATCATTATGTTATAGGATCAGTATTACTGTATTAATTAAAAGATAATTAATTTACAGTAATTTTTTATATGTCTATCTAATATTCATTAAAAAGCTGTGAATGTGTTTAAATTTTTATTTACATGGATTATTTTATTTATTTAGTATCCTCATATATTTATTTTACTATTATTTCACATTAAATTATTTTTAATTGTTAATAAGAATGTTTTAACCAATTTAATTTTGTAATTAATTGTATTTCTTTTGAATAAGGGGTTTTTACCACAGTTCTTTCAAGAGTAACAGTGCAATCTATATATATTATTATATACTAATAGCTTAAATTACTTATTGTGTAAAAGCAATTAAAATAAAAGCACATAAAATTACATGATTTAAAAGTATTCTTCTACATGTAAAGTTTTATTTTTATTTTCTTTCTGCTTACTATTAGTTATCAAATTTTCTTTAAATTTTTGGAAAAACCCCCCCTAACTGTCTATATTTTATTATGATTATTTATTTCTTTTTATGGATTTTGTGTTGTATTTTATATAGAAAATTATATATTGTTAATTAACTTGCACAATTTTATAAATTTTATTTGAAATTATTGTTTAAAAAACATTTTTAACAGGCTACTGCTCTCTAGTGGAGTGGTAGTGTCTTGGCCTTTCATCCAGGTATCTGGGCTTGAATCCTGGTCAGGTTTGGCATTTTTCATACGCTATAAAATTCCATTTCCATATGCCTACATAGAAGCTGCTCTGTAAGCTTCTATGGTGGAATTAATTGATTAAGCAAAAAACAAAAAGTAAGAAAAAATACTTATTAGAGATGCAGGAAGAATTTAGTAAAAAGGTAAAACAAATTAAAAATAATATATGTTGTCCGGATTCTTAATTTGTTTTTAATTTTCAATATTGTACTTTTTTAAAATTATTTGTTTTATTCCTATTTATTATTAATTTTGCATTTGTGTACATAATAATAAATAATAATGTACCTAACTTAATAAAAAATAATTTGATTTTATCAGATATCTATTTAATCTTTGGTAAGTAACAGAATCATTATAATTTTAATATCAAAAAAATATTAATCCTTTTTATTTTTATCATTAAGTAATTCCTATAATTCATGGCTTTATTTAGTTTTGAAGAATCCTTTATCATTCACTAAAAGTTATATTAATCACTCTCAATGCGTATGATTTTGATTTTCACAGATAAATAAACAATGAACCAGATCTCAATAAAACAACTTACTTTCTAACTTTTTAGTGCTTTATACATTTCTATATATATATATTTTAACTTTCTAAATACCTAGAAAGTGAATCATCTGATACTCTGATACTCATTTTTTTTTTTTTTAATTTAAATGTTCAACCACATTTTATTGAAAAAGGAGAGGGGAAAAATTGGATTTATAACCTGTCTCTTTATCTGTTTAGCCTCCGGAACTACCATAATTTATTACTTCAGAGGATGAATGAGGATGATGTGTATGAATGTGAATGAAGTGTACTCTTGTTCATAATATTATGTACATTATTTATTACCTATTTCTTCATATAACTACTACAGGATTTTATGAAGGATAATGAATTTAGTATTTTATCATGGTTTATTACGCATGCATGCAGAGTAATGGTAAATAATGATAAACACACACATAATATATATATAAATATATAATATATACATATATTATATAAATATATATATATATACTAAAAATTTTTTAGTTTATTTCTGTAGTTCATTTCATGTTTGGTGTATTTATTTAATAAATGTAATAACAATATTTTATTGTTGTAGATTGTGCGTTTCTTTATATTAATAATTTGTGGAATCAACCTTGAGTCATGCAATATTAATTGAGTTTATTATATATTTGCAATTGTATATTTTGTAATTATTATTGTTTATTATTATTTGTCTTTTAAAGTTCATTCATCTCTATTCATATAATGATAAATTTATTTTCTAAGATTTTATGGTTGATAAACCAAGTAAGTAGGTTATCATTAATTGAATGTCAAAAGGATATTTGCAATGATTATATTTAGTTTTATTATAATTTTACTGAATTCAGACCAAAACATTTTAATATGCCATATGAAAATAAAAAAAAAGAAGAAATATATTAGAACATCAAAACAAACTTGCTTAAAATAAAACAATACTAATTAGTAGATTTAAAGAACCTGTCAGTAATAATCATTATCAAAATTAGATATTAATACCAAAAATGCTAATGAATTATTGCATGTCTTTGCTATGCAGGCCAGTCAAAAAGTAGTATTATAAAATAAAAAATTCTACAAATTTGTAAAAAGTAGTATTGTTTACTCATAAAAAATCTTACAAAAATAATAAACTAAAAAAAATGTATGGTAAATTTGTAAGTAAATAAAATCATAAAAAATTCTACATAATTTTAAAATAAAATATCTTTAAAAAGTCATTATATTTTCTTGCACATTTTGCTTCATTAAAATCCTTTTAATAACATTAAATCCTCCAGAATTAGCTTTATAAACATTGTAATTGATAAAGCTAAAAAAATGTACTTCTTAAAATTTAATACATTCAGGAGCCCCAAATGTTTAAAGGGGATATTTTTTTATTGATTATTTTAATTACCAAAATAAGATTAAGCATAAAAATTCTCAAATTTTGAACAAATATTTTTTAATTTTAGGGGTTGCTAAAATTGATAAAAATTTAAGAAAAGTTTATTTGTGAAAAAAAAAGAATGTATAAAGAATTATTTAAAATTATTGAAAAAAGTTTGACTTTTATGAAATTAATGAAAAAAATGCAGAAAAGTTTTTTCTGCATTTATGTTCAGGGTATATATTTAAAAAAAATACATTTCTTGATAGTTCTATATGAAGTATGAAAACAGTATATGAACTATGAAAATTGCAGAAGGGAGGTAAGGCAAAAGAAAAGCAACATTTATTACAATTAACAGCTAGGCTCTGTGATGCACAGTAGCTGGACCGAAGGTGCATTCACATTGGAGAGGTATATGTTTTGATCCAGACTAAGGAATGATTCCTGCAAGAGGGCAGCAGCTCTTTCAGTAGTTGTAAAGGGCGTAGTTCAAGAGAACTTAAACCATATCATCATCACTCAATCTTCTGAGTACTGTGCAGCTGAAAGCAGTGGAAAACTATGGTTGTTTTATTTTCCAAGAAAGTCTAGCTCTTTACATTTTCATGTTACAAAGATCGAGTCGCCTTCCTTGGTAATGTATTCCAGAGCTAAACTGTTCCCCCATTCAAATCTCCAAGTAGGGAATACTAAGGAAGGGCTCACCAGAAAATTAAAAAATAACATTCTAAGAGTAGGAGCATGGAATGTTACAGCTCTAAAAAAGGTTGGTAGGCAGGTTAGAAAATTTAAAGAGGGAAATGGATAAATTAAATATAGATGTAGTAGGAATTAGCGAGATTTGGTGTGAAGAGGAAAACTACTTTTAGTATGATGATTTTAGAATAATTAACTCAGCGTCAAATAAAGTGCGGACAGGAGTAGGTTTCGTAATGAACAAGAAGATAGGGAAGAGAGTAAAGTATTTCAAAAAGCTGAGTGATAGAATCATTGTAATAAGGATAAAATCAAAACCTTAGCCGAGAACAATAGTTAACATCTATTTGCCGACAAGTACCCACGATGATGATGAGGTAGATTATGTACAAGAAATTGGCGAAGTAATTAAGTACATAAAAGGAAATGAAAACTTAATAATATTTGGAAAATGGAATGCAAGCAGATTGGAAAAGGCAAGGAAGGAAATATTGTGGGTGAATACGGGCTGGGCAAAAGAAATGAAAGAGGAGACCGACTTATTGAGTTTTGCACAAAGTATAATTTAGTAATTGCCAACACCCAATTTAAAAACATGATAGAAGAATGTACTCATGGAAGAAGCCTAATGATACTGCAAGGTATCAGATAGATTATATCATGATTAAACAAAGATTTAGAAATCAACTCCTTCACTAGAAAGCATATCCTGCAGACATTGATAGTGACCATTTAGTGATAATGAAATGTAGATTGAGTTTAAAAACCTGAAGAAAAGGTGTCAGATGAATTGGTGGAATCTAGAGAAGCTTGAGGAAGAATTGGTAAAGAAGATTTTTGAGGAGGACATCGCAAGAGGTCTGAGTAAAAATGATGAGGAAGAAACTATAGAAGATGAATGAGAGAATTTTAAAAATGAAATTCTTAAATTGTTAGAGCCAACTTAGGCTGAACGAAAAGAACTGATAGAAAACATTGGATATATTGCAACTGATATTCAAGAACGGATGAATGTAGAAAGTCTAAGAATGCTAGTGGGGGTCAATCCATTTGAAGTGTCCAAAAAACACGGGTTTCTTGTCTTCTTGGTACTTTATTATTTATATACTAATAACTATAGTTGAAATAAACGTATTTGAAACATTCTTCTGCAGTGTTCATGTTATAACAGGCTCTTGAAGTCATTTCCAGTCGTCAGAAAAATTCATGTAGCAACATGCCCAATTATGCTTTTTGCATCATTTAACTTTGCAGTTACAAACTGGTCAGTCTGACATTAGTCAGTGACCTGTTCAAATCTTTGCCGGTGTCTCAAATTTCATCCTATGTTTGGAAATTGTTTATTAAATAAAAAAAAATGTTGTCTGTATTCTTTTTGATCTAGATAGTTTTTTTCTGTAATATTGAACTTTTTGAGCACTTCTTTCATCCGTTTAACATAGCCACCTTGACTTTTGTAGTTCACAGTTTATTGAAAATCTGTTTGTTTCACTTTGATTAGTTCATTCAAACCTTGTGTACATAGAATTTTAGCCGTAGGTTTTTTATTGTTACTTTCAGTTCATCAATTTTATCGTATATCTATTTTATTTATGTTTATAGCCTTCTTTTCTTCTTTCTATCTTGAGTAAATTTCCTATTCTAGTTATATTTGTAGTTTAGATGTCGTACAAGGTTACTGGTTTTACATCTCTAATGTACAGGATGTATCAAAACTGCACGGCAATCTCTCGGAAACGGATTTTATATCTAAAAATAAGAAAAAAGTTTCCAATAAACATA
>JAAAKQ030167021.1:0-12580 GCA_010016005.3 Zanna intricata
ACGTGTCCTCAGCCGGGAATGTTACAAACCGAAACGAAGACATGCGACAGTAACCGAGCGTTCGAATGCGCGAGCCAGCTCCGAGCGCACTCCGATCAACACAAGCCCGAACATGCACGAAGCCGCCCGAAGCTCGCGTTACGGCTTCGGGTAACAGACGCAATTTCGGTGAATGCCTCCTAGCTCTCACCGATTTATTAGACGTAACGTCACGTCGAAAAATAACATCAAAATTATGTAACAAAAATAAGATTGATTGTTTACAAGTAATTTAATTGAATATGTTTTTAGTTTTATTTTATTTATTTATTTGTTTTTTTTTAACCGTTGAAAATTTCAGTTACGATAGAAAAATTTCAAATTTTTTTCTTATTACATAACTTAGGTTTTTTAAAGAAAAATTGCCGTAATAATATAAAATTTGGTTGGTTAACAGCTACTGTTATTTACATTGTTTTGCACTAAATTTATTTAACTGTTTTACACTAAATCTAAAGCTATTAAGCTTTAAACTCATCCACAAAGAAATAGTAGCTCTAACATAGGTGGGATTAATTGTTACAGCTCTGATTGTTCTGAATTTAACAAATTAAAATGTAATGCAAAATTATAAATCAAAATAAAATGCTTAAACGAAATTGAATTGTAAAAGGTTTACACAGTTCAAAAAACAATCTCATTGTATTAATGCAACATCTAAAGTTCTGTTTCCAAGGTCATTGTAATCATTGGTCGGTAACTGACGGTAAGATACTTCCTCTCTAAACACATGTATGTATATATACATATATTTTTTTTTTCTTTTTCTTTTTTTGCGGTTAGACCTACTATGGACCACGTATGTATCATTTTCCTGATATATTTTTTCCTCCAATATTCTTTCATTATTTCGGCGGTTTGATGATTCTTTCTTTCCATCATTTTACTTTGGTGTGATTCTTTTCCTTCTTCAACGTTTCAAACTCAACTTCGTATATGTATACTTTTTTTGGTGTAAATAGCTTTGTCTTTTATTTCCAATTCTTTGGCCCCTAAATAGTAATTCTTTCTTCATTTGTTATAGGTACCCGTGGTTGCTTTTTGTTCCCAGAGTTTAATGAATAATATTTGTTTGTTACATATTTACTTTTTGATATATACATGTATTATATTTCAAAAACCTATTTTACTATATTCAATAAATATGAAAAGAAGTAATATTTATGAAGTATTTTGATAAAAATACCAACAGCTAAGCGATAACTCGAGTAATGCTAATATTCCGTGAACTTTATAACAGTTATACTAGCTGCTATATTGAAGTATAAATTTGTATTAAAGATCATTCATTACACATATATCATTCACTTAAAAAACTGAAAAACTATTGTGTTTTTGATTTAATTTTATGAAATCATGTTTTTTTTTTTTGTTTTCTGTTTAGCCTCTGGAACTATTATAAGGTATTATTTCAGAGGATGAATGAGAGTGATGTGTGTGAATGTGAATGAAGTGTAGTCTAGTACAATCTCAGGTCAACCACTCCTGAGAATTGTGGTTAATTGAAAGCCAACCACCAAAGAACACCGGTATCGACGATCTAGTATTCAAATCCGTATAAAAATTAAATGTTTATCTTTACTAGGATTTGAACTTAGAACTCTTCGGAATCAACTGATTTGTGATGTCGCGTTAACCACTAGACCAACCCGGTGGGTTGATTCATGTGAACTGCAAATCAATAACTCAACTATTCAATATGTAATAAATCTTTTAGGATAGCGATAGTTATACTTCCTCGAATAGTAAAGTAATAAAAAATTAAAATATGTGTTCCCATAAAAAATTACAATTTCCTTTGAAGTATCTAATTTTATTATTATTTTTTATTTTAATTATGTCGGTTTTTTTATTTATTACATATTTATTTTAATCATATTTCATAAAAACATTAATTTATTATTACATTATTAATTTACATATATTACTAATTACAATATTCTTAAAGAGTAAAAATTCAGTGAAAAGGATGTTGTTGCATGTTTGAAATAAGTGACGATAGCCGACCTCCGTAGCGCGAATGGTAGCGTTTCTGTCTTTCATCCGGAAGTCCCGGGTAAGAATCCCGGTCAGGCATGGAATTTTCACACATCACACACGCTACAAATCATTCATCTCATCTTCTGAGGGTATACCTAATGGTGATTCCGGAGGTTGAAAAAAAAATAATAAAAAACGACGTTATAGATATCTGGTTTAGTTGAATTGATTTTAAGCAAAAATTTGAGTCAAGGATCAGTTTATTAGGAAATACGTTTTTACTATAACCGTAACAGAAATCCAGTTTCACAAAAGCATGTACAGAAAATTAAATAAAATAAAAGCTTTTCTGGCTATTATTTTTTAACCTTTAATTAAAATTCACATAACTTATTTATTTTTTTTAACCGATGAGGGTAAGAATGCGTTTCGGGCTCGAAACTAGAACGCTAGCCGTCCTGACGTAGCATTGAGCTAAGTGGGCACCTCGACATGAAGCGACCATGGCGACCATGAACTGTGTTGCTCCCACCCCCTACCGACGAAACCTCTCACCCTTTCCCAGAGGCGACTGGAATCACCTTTCGGCATTTCATCAATCAACCCTGGAAGTCGTGGCTGCAGATTACACCTAACCTTTTGCCATTCCGATTGGGGTCCTGCAGCGGAGCCCTTCGTCGGGATCCACCTGGGATCATTGTGGCGTGGCGACTCCCCGCTTGTGGAGAGCCGGCATGTCCCTCCTCCAGGAAGCTACCCGTCCCGTTCTACTAGCCTAATCCTAAAGGGGCGGCATGCGCATTGAAAAATGCTCGAGCACCTCGATACGGTCGCCACGTTTCGTCCCGTTTTTTTTCTTAATCCTGCCGTTACACCCTCTGAACCTACATAACTCTTTATTTTTAAATTTCATTTTAAACTTTTTTTTTTTTCTTAATTAAGCACCCACGCAATAACTGGAAACACTGTTACGTATTTCATTAGCTGCTGCGCAATGCTGTTGCAGCAGATAATCGTGCTACCTCCCCAGGTTTTTATTTTTAAACATCCAAGGAACAACTGGAACCACTGTTAGACATGTCATCAGCTACTCCTCAGTGCCGTGGCAGCAGATTGACCTACTGCCCCCTATGCTTAGGTCCTTAAAAGACCCCTCATTGGGATTTTCTTTCTCTCATTGGAGCATCCTGACCCTTTACTTGTGTAGTGCCGAAATTCCCCTCTTCAGGGGTGCTGCCCTTCCCGTCACTATACCTATTCCTATCACCGGGGCCGAGTAGGCATTGCACGCACGCAAAATGCGAAATATTACATTTTTTTAAAGAAATAAAACCAGAATTTTATTATTTTCATGAATTAACAGTTCGTACTACAATTAAAAACTGACCAATCAATATCGATTAAAATAGGATTCTTGATAAGTTATTTACTCGCAATATATTGACTGAAGAATTAATGCTAAAAATTATGTTACTTTTTTTTTTTTTTGAAGTATAACAGAAGATATTTGCATGAAAATGTAAAACAGTTGAATTTTTTAATAGTTGTGGTAATAAAACTAAAGCAAACGAAAAGATTCTTTGTTTTTATTATGCTAATATTGCGTAATAATACATTCTATGTTAAAACAAAATTCTCAATGTACAATTTTTTGTTTGTGTTTTTTTAATTATAAACTTATTTCCTTGATAGTATAATATTCAGATTGCTTTGTGTATTTTACATTCACTAGGAATTTTTCTACTAAAAACTAAAAAGATACTTAATTCTTTCAAAAATTTAAATATTTTAATAAACACTACTTTGTAGTTTTTTACATAATGATGTATATTTTTTATTTGAATTTTTTTTTTTAAACTCCGAGTTTTTTACCTGTTTAATTATATTTTCCTGTCCTCTATGTCTGGATAGATAGCGTCTCGGCATTTCATCCAGAAGGGCCGGGTTCGATCACGGTCAGATATGGAATTTTTTCATACGCTACCAGTTACCATCTGGCTAATGATCATATTTGTTGACAACCATCCTTTCATTACGAAACAGACATATTTTTTTGGAAAGCTGAAAAGTTGTTAAGTAAAGTTGTTATAATGTATAAAAGCCCAGCGGGCTGGTGTAGTGTTTAACGCAACAACACGAAACAGCTTATATCAAATTCGAGAGTTCTAAGGTTCAAATCGTAGTAAAGGTAGTTACTTTTATACGGATTTAAATACTAGATCGTGGATACTGGTGGTTTGGTTTCAATTAATCACAATTCTCAGGAGTGGTCGGCCTGAGATTTTGTAAGACTACACTTCATTTACATTCATATATATCATTGTCATTCATCCTCTGAAGTAATAACATACGGTAGTTCCGGATGCTAAACAGAAAAAGAGAAGGTACATAAAATTTCAAAACCCTATGTTATTTTGTGGTCAATTAGAAGAATTTTTTTCGCTCCAGTTTTCATGAATCGTTGACATAGATTAATATCACAGTTTTACAAATAAACTGACATTTAATAAACTTTCTTTTTAATTTTAAAATTAGTATTTTATCTTTTATTTAATTTTCCCTTGACTTGTTCTTGTATGTATCCTATATCGTAATATGTAATTTTATTATTACATAAAAAATAATCTATGTGTTTGTTATTTGATATATAAAATTATCTTTGTTTTAATTTAATTTCCTTTATTTTCTCTTCCAAACATTGAGAAGTTTTTGTACTCCGATAAATGACAATCAACATCAAATCATAACATTTATATATTTTCTTCTGTAATTAATTCTATTCATAAATCTTTTTTCCAAATTTTATGTTACATTTTCATCTACGTAATTTGAAAAGCAATAAGAATAATCTGAATACTTGCATCATTCTTATTCATGTCGCTATTTGCCTTTCTTCGTTTATGAATTTTATTACAGCTTTTTAATTTTTACACGCAAACAATTTTTTTGTTGTGTTTTAATCCTTTATTTGTTAAAACTGTAAAAAATGTATACCGAACTACATAATCACTTCTCTTTTGACAGGATATCTTCGTGTTACACATGTGTATTTGTATATATATATATATAATAGATTCAATTTTTTTATCTTCAGTCATTTGACTAGTTTGATGCAGCTCTCGAAGATTCCTTATCAAGTGCCAGTCATTTCATTTCGATATACCTCCTACATCCTATATTCCCAAAAATTTGTTTTACATATTACAAACGTTGCCTGCCTGCACAATTTTTCCCATCTACCTGTCCCTCCAATATCAAAACCACTATTCTAGAATGCCGTAATATGTGTCCTATAAATCTGTCTCTTCTTTAAGCTGTATTTTTCAAAATGCTTCTTTTTTCATCTATTTGCCGCAACAACTCTTCATTTGTCACTTTATCCACGCATCTGATTTTTAACATTCTCCTGTAAACCACTTTCAAAAGCTTCTAATCTTTTCTTCGCAGGTTCTCCGATCGTCCAAGTTTCACTTCCATGTAATGCTACGCTCTAAACGTGTAATTTCAGAAATGTTTTCTTGATGTTTAAATTAATTTTTGATGTAAGCAAATTGTATTTCTGACTGAAAGGTCGTTTCACCTTTGCTATTCGGCATTTTATATAGCTCTTCGTCCATGTTTAGTAATTCTACTTCCCAAATAATAAAATTTGTGATATTAATAGAATAATATCAATATGATATTAATCTAAATATTATAAATTATATATTTATTATGGTTATAAAATTATAATGAATAATGTAATATCAAATTTCAAATAAATTAGTATAAAAATTAATTTAAAAAGTATAAACGAAATAAAGAAAAAAAATAACAAATGGATGACATTCCATGTCAAATATAGAAACTAATGTAACAAATGAAAAGAAATTGTCATGAAATAGGAAACATAAATAATTAATCAAGCAGTACATTATTATTGATATCAGAAAATAGGAACAGAACAACCAAATCCCACATTCACATACGTTCAAACAAACATACACACACACACACACACACACACAATAGCTCCAGAAGTCTTCTTTATAGTAATCCTATCGCTAAGTTTACAGTCCAACTAACACTATAATGAAGATCTAGAAGCACCGATAAGTTAGATGCTGCACAGTCCACTAGTGACCAACAGTAAAGATATCTCGCATTTGAATCTTAAAACCGGCTGGAAGAAATTAAGTCCCTGAGAAAACTCATTCACAAGACCAGTGAAACGCATTACCGAAGATAAAACTGTGGCCTTCGATTCTATTATAATAATAAAATAAAAAGTAGCCAGTCGTGGGATTGGCCAACAGAAGTGAAAACTTAAAACAACGATTACCGATCATTGGTTAATAATTATCTTTGATTTTATTGCTGATTCTAATGTATGTGATTATCCATTTAAAAGGACTTAATATACTACTTAAGAAATCGGTATATGTACATATGTCTTTATTTTATAACTATACGAATGTGGCTGTTACGTTTGTGCATAATATACATTTTGTATGTACATACATATTGATGATTTAAACAATAAATAAAAATTTTATATGTACATAACTTCTCTCTCACACTCTCTCTCTCTCACTCCCTTTCTCTTTGTGTGTGTTTTCCTTATTTATTTTTTTTATAATTTATATTTTTAATATACCTGTTTTTTTTTTATTCTTCGTAAATATTTTGCTATATTATTTTTACACTGAATTTAAATAGTTATTATTTTAATTTTTATTACTATTATTTTTTAAATATTTAAAAATTTTATTATTATTTTAAAATTAATTTTATATGAACAACTTAACAAACACTTCAATACTTATAGGTATACACAACCATATCTACAAAGCAATGTACTCAGAATAATTATTATTTTTTAAACATTTTTTTTTAACCTCCGGAACCACCGTTAGGTATTACATCAGAGAATGATATGAATGAGTTGAAGCATGTGTGAAAATGCCGTGCTTGTCCGGGTTTCGAACTTGTGACCACTGGACATAAAGCGGAGACGCTACCACTCGGGGCACAGAGGCTGGCCCTATACATATTTTTTTACCACATTCCTTTAACTTGGCGACGCGCAAGGATGAGAAAATGTCATCGGGATTGCAGTATACTTACACGCGTACGGAGGCGGGCACTTCCATCCCACAACTATCTGCTCGCGCATATATCCTACCATAGCGGCGCTACCCCAACACTGCAGGCTCTAATAAATGAAGGCTTCTTGGCGTGAAACTTCTCTTCACCTCCAACTACCGCCTGGAGAAGACCTCAAAGAACAAGAAGATGGAAGAAGACCAAAGGAGATTCTTGGCTGATTCAACGCTGGACCACCCCGACGGAGTAGCTGCCCTTGCCAGCCCGCCTAGGGAGTCTGGATTCGGACGCTACATTCCCGTTCCAGCTCGCCGGGCTTCCATCGCCCTGGCCGTCGGACACACCTGCGAGAGTCGGCCTAGCGTGGGATCGCTCGATGAGAACCGCCTCGGCCGCGCCGGCGAATGATGACCGATGGCGACCCGACACTGCGGGGCTTTGGGAATCTCCACTACCACGCTGTAGTGGGAACCAAACCGCCAAAACTTCCCGGCTGCAGCCGAGTCAACTTCACCGGAGACCATCTCCCGGATCCAACTGCTGTTCTTAGATTTAACGACACAAACGGCTGTTTAGGTCCGACGCAAAAGGTTTTAAGTTTCCACTGCCGTCGAAGCCATTAGGCGACAATATATATATGCTTAGCATCTCGTGACGATTTTTGATTACGAGTCAGCGATTTTTTTCTCTCTCAAAAAGTCCATCACAAAAGTATCCGGCTTAATGCGCCAAAAAAAATTTTCACTTCAATAACGTGATGAAGACGATGTTTTATTTGAATAATAGCTATATTAGTTATTTGGAAGAAATTAATTTATTACACATATAATAATTACATAATATAGAGTTCTACTTATAATATAAAGCTGTTATTGATCACTTACTCATCAAAAATTGGTTTATATTCCTTTATTCAATAATGTAAGAATACAAGGCTAATGTTATTTAAAAAATGAAACCAATTGCAAATTAAAGAATATTATTTATATTAAAAATAAAACAAAACTGTTGTAAGAAAAAAATTATAATTATAAATAAATATTATACAGATAAAAAATATTTCCTTTTTTTTTGTTTAACTTTTAAAACGTCAGAAAAATATTTACGTCAAAGCTCATAATTTATGGTAGAAAAATACATATAAATTATTATAGAAAAAAAACGATTTTTTTTTTTTTTTGTAAATTTACTTAATTAAATAACGTAAATAAATTATAAAAAGTATAAACATAAATAAATAAATAAAAAAATTAAGGAATCTAAACTATCGGAAAAAAAATAGTAAAACATATGCGATTATTGTAATTTTTTTTTTTTTAGTATATAATATGACGTTTCGTGCGTCATAAGTGGTTAACTGGTTTCATTTTTAACCTACCTATTTACTTAGATTAAACCCTGATAACCTTTAAATATATAAAATTTTTCTTCCTTGCCGGTCTGTGTGGGCGCGCGCGCGCGCCCACACAGACACACACACGTGTGTGTGTGTGTGTGTGTGTGTGTGTGTGTGCAAAGTGTAGATTTCTACTCATGAACCATACTATCAACCGGAATATGTTTTCCTTCGTTAACTAATAACTTGGGGGAAAAAAAATGCCTAAAATTATATGTAAAATAGCCATACATTTTTTTCATTCAGTTAGTTTCGTTTAATAATATGTAATTTAATATTATATTATGTAATTATAATATTATATATTATATTATGTAGTTTAATATTTCGTAAAAAGTGATGTGCTAAAAAAAAAAAAAAAAAAAAAAGCAACTAAGGAATTACATTAAAAAGATTTATTTTTATAAAAAAAATATAAAACCATTTTTTATTTTAATGAAATTAAAGAAATAATTAAAATAAGAAACTTATTTATAGCCTTTTTTTTTTTTTTATAAAAAAAAGAAAAAAATTTTAGTATCAGTCAAATAAGAATATCATCCATAATTATTTCATTTATCAATAAAAAAATTTAAAATAACATTATACAGATAAAATAAGTAAATATTCAACTTCAATCGTGTCTTCAAATTTTGATACAGCAACAACTGAAATCTTAAATCCCAGAGCTTTAAAAGTCATGCTTTTTATTCCATTTTTAGGTATGTATACCTTAAATATTAGGTATGTACCTTTAATATCCTTACAATTCTTTTGTTCTAAAATTCTAGTTTATTTTACTGTAAAATACAAGGTAGAAAAATAAATATTCCAGCAAATCTCCAAACACTTAGAAACGGTGAAGTTCTGTTATATGGCTGCAAATGTTTAAAAATTTTCTATTTACTTGTACAGATGTAAATACTGGGTGTCCTAGAATTATCTGAACAACTTAGATATTGATTAAATAATTTATTTATCAAGATATCTATACGGGTTGTATGAATTTTGAAACATTAAAACTAAAAGTTTTTTTTTTACCTATAATAAAAGATATTCAATATGTTCACCGTTAGTAATTAGTAAAATATCTAACGGGTAATCAATTTAATGCCATGTTCGTTGTAACATATTCATACATATATATGAGTTGGAATGCGTTAAAAATTTTCTCCTTAAGATCATCATTGTGTTTGCTGTCCAGTCGCTGTACTCTTCACTACGATACTACTAGGATTAGGATTCATTGTGTTTATTATTTGTTCTCTGAACATCCCCTCCCCCCCGTACTCCTAGCCGGATTATATTGGATTACGGAAAGAGTAGTGGTAGCGGAAGCACAACGCAAAGAACTTGAACTGGAACAGAAAGGTATTTAGTCTCCAGATCCATCACAAGATGAGAGGCAGGGGTCAGGGTTTGCCAGACTTGGCTACATTAGCATAATATATAAACAAAAAAGAAAAGCATAAAAAGAATATATATATATATACATTCAGAGGGATTCAGGCGTAAGTTAGGGTGAAGTTTAGGCTTAGGTTCTTAGGTTTAGGCGAGGGTCAGAGCGGAAGTAGTCTGTAGTTTAGAGAAAGGCGCGATTATAAAAAAAAAATAAATAAAAAAAAACGGGATGAAACGTGGCGACATATAGGGGATGGGAGATACCCTGTTTGCCGAGGATGCCTTGGTCCAGAACACACGCAAACGTATACTGGATCGGGATACTTCCGATGAAGCATTGGGGATTTGAGAGATTGCGTGCGGGTTGTGGAGGGGTACTCGTGAATTTTTTAACGCGCACACCGCCCCTTCAGATTAGGCTAGGAGGGCGGGAAGAGTAGTCTCCTGGAGGAAGGACGTGTCGGCTCACCACAAGCGGAGGGTCACCCAGCCTAATGATCTCAGGAGGATTTCGATGGGGGTCTGCACTGCAGGAACCCAAACTGGTGGGGCAACAGATTAATCTGCTGACACGGCATCTAGGGCTGGCTGACGATTTGCCAAAAGGCGATTCCATCTGCCCTCGGAAGCGGTGAGGGAAGTTTAGTCGGTAGGGGGTAGGTTACTTTATACACATAATAACATCTTGCGGAACCTACTTAGCTGTTTGCTAACCCGGAACAGTAGTGTCCTGGGTTCGAGTCCGACACACCCCACGAATACCCCTTGGAGCGTACGTAAATGTATTTTCAATCTCATCGAAAAAAAGAACAAGATCATCATTATTCATTACACTACGTATACATTGTCCTTGATGCGAAATCCCACAGGAAAAATTCACATTGAGTTTCATCTGGTGATCTAGGTGACAAAACGATCGGTCCATCACTTCCAATCCATCGACTAGGAATGTGGTTTTTGAGGAATCTTGTATTAATAAAGCCAAATGTGCCAGCGCTCCATCTTAGAGTTAGATTTCGGGTTTCGGGAATATGTCGGGGAATTCGGGACAAGCGAAGGTAAACAAACCCTTCTACCAAGTCCAGATATATATTCGCGTTAACTGTAGTTTCCAATAAGAAAAATTGTCAAATCACACGATTGTGAGGCAGTCCGTATCAAACATTAGACTATCTCTAATACGGTCAAATGCAACATGTGGGTTCTCTGATCCCCATATTATAATGTTTAAATTGTTCAATTTTCCAGACCCGTGAAATGTAACCTTCACTGAGAACATAATATTTTTTTAAGGTGACAATCATCATTTTCAATTTTCTCAATTTTTACACAATCACAACGCTATCCATTATGCTTGCTGAGAGAAACTTTATGAGGCCAATCGTTCATTAATAGGACTGCTACTTTTTTCTAATAAGACATCAGATTTGTTCTAATAATTTTCGGACGCCCGGTATTATATTCCCTTTAGGCTAGGATAATAACTTTTAAATACAAATTTATTTTACTTTATTATAATTTGTTTTAAAGAAATTAAACGGATTATATTGTTGTTATTAAACCAACAAACTTACACGCATGTTATTGTGACGACCAAGAAGTACCGATATCTTTAAGTATATGCTTAAATGGATTGGCGTCTATCGATAGGAGTTTCCTTCACGTAAATTCACACAGACTACTGTCTATCAATTTGTTTTTCCATTCCCTTATTGCTGCCGAAACGGAAGATTCGCAACGCCCCACATTCATTAAACAGTATTAGTGTACGTACCTGAATTGGATCAATGAAGTGTTTGATGTGGTTGAGTGTTTTATAATTGTAACGTTTATTTATGTTTCTTATATCATTGTATGATGACCACTAGTCTGAAATTATATGAGTTCCATGTGCAGTATAATTAACAATAACAAGCAGAAAAAATTTACTGTTCTGTTTTCTACAACAGTAATAAAATACACAACCGTTTCACGGCAAACTCCTCCAAAATCCCATTGATGTTTGGAAATTCGGGCAATATTTTTTTGCATTTTATAAATAGGTTGCATTGATTTCCATATTTAATTTCCGCTCTGTTATTACTTTGGATGGTTCTAGAAATTTAACATGGACTTATCCCACATACTTCTCGCAAATAGTTACACCAATCCGCAACTGTGTTGTGGTTTATTCGTAAACGAAAAAAACCACTAACAACCTGTTAAAAAACTTAACATCCACCATCATCTAGCAGCTGCAGCTGTAAATAAACAATATTTCTCATACGATAATCTTATTGCATTGCCTCTTTTCTTGACTTACAGTTACACTTAATATTATGTTGTGCCAATTATTTTATGTCTTCTCTTTTAACAAAATATTTCAAGTTTGAAAGAAAAAATACACCATTTTTTAAATTTACATAAATCGGTAAAATTAAAAACGTTACCAGGAACCTCCATAGCTTATCGCAACAATACGGTTAGATAACATCGGGTCACTCCCAGAATACCAGGAAATATTTTACAGTAAAAAATACTACTTCCTTTATTATAACAAATTTGCATGGATATAAATATACATAAAATGTTTAAAGATTTACGTACATATAACGGAATCTGGCCATAAATAAATTTATTATGGTTTATATATATATATATATATATGTGTGTGTGTGTGTGTGTGTGTGTGTGTGTGTGTGTGTGTGTGTGTGTGTGTGT
>JAAAKQ030167077.1:0-12578 GCA_010016005.3 Zanna intricata
ATCCAACTCATCTTTGATTTGCGTAGGCGTATTGCCTTTCAAAAACAAATATTTAATGACAGCTCGATACTCGATTTCATTATTCGATTTTGTCCATTTTCTTTTATTTCATTTATTTCGTCATTTATTTTTATGAAATAAAAATTTAATTTTTATTTTTTGTTCATTTTTCATAAAAATTTTTTGTATTTTCATAAAAATACTCACATCAACTCACTCAAACGACGATTACATAACAACTGCGCGTCCAAAAAAATGGCTGAAACTTTGGTGAGTAACTGTCAACAGATGAACAACGAAATTCGAGTGCTGCCACCGACGAGTCCTGCTATCTTCATGTTGAGGTCGGAAACTTTTCAGACAACCCTCGTATATATTTACAGGTTGATATAAAAGTATGGAAACGGATTATATTTCAAAATTATCTACCTCGGATACTCCGAGGTAGAAATAAGTTGGAGTAAGTTGATCTAGTGAATACTAGATGAAGAAATACTAGATACTTTGAATACTAAATCGTGGATACCGGTGTTCTTTGGTGGTTGGGTTTCAATTAATCACACTTCTCAGGAATAGTCGACCTGTGATTGTACAAGACTACACTTCATTCACATTCATACACATCATCCTCATTCATCCTCTGAAGTAATACCTTACGGTAGTTCCGGAGGAAGAGAGAAGTTGATCTAGTCATTTAATTTTTAGTAGTTGCAAATATTTATTAATTATTAATCAACTATCACATGTCCACCTTAATTTAAAAAAAAAAAGTTTGATTCAGTATGGCAGTTCTAAGATGGCGAACAAAAGTTTCAAACACACACTAAGTAGTAATTTTATAACTATGTAGATCCGCACTTGTTTACCTCCTAGTATTCCAGCTTTGAAATATGAAACCGTTTCCATGTTAGTTATTAGTAATTAGGTACTAAAATTGCAAAATGAATATCGGGGTTTTAAAGTTATGTAATAATTTATTATATATTACTTACATTGATAAATTATACATGAATTTAAAGAGCAACTCAATGAGCTTTTTTTAATAAATGTTCAATGTAACACGGCACATATCCAACCGATAGGAGAATTCATCCCATATTTTTATCAGCAAGTCTGAAGAAATCGATGCAACAGCTGCTTCAATCATGTCTCAAGTCAGGTAGGTCAGCTGATAATTATGGCACATACACTTGATCCTTTTTAAACCACAAAGAAAAGAATCGCCCGGGGTCTGATCGGTGGATAACACAGCAAAAAAGCCTTGTCATCTGATTTTCAGCGACCGATCCAGCGGTCGGCTGGAATTAATTAAGATAAAGATAATTAATTCCAGACACATTTGCCTTCACGAAAAAGAACGGTAAACTTTCCGTTGGGATACGGTAAAAAAAAAAACATTTGGGGAGTCTCGTTTATACTAAAATATCTAGGAGCATTTTCTGATCGCCAGATATGTACGTTATGAACGTTTACTTTTCTATTGACATGAAATTTTAGTTCGTCACTGAACACGACACGATAAACAAAGATTTCATCGTCACGGTGCATAATTTCATTTGCGAAGCAAGTATGGAAAACATAATCTGTAGGCTTTACAGATTGTAACAGCTGAAAACGATACGGACATAGCTGTGTTTCCTTAAAACCTCCACCCAGACGTCAGTAGAATTGCTAATTCACGGCTAGCCTTTCCAATGGATTTCCTAGAACTACGCACAAAAGTCTCCCTTATACGTTCAACATTGTCTTCGGGCACACTAGGTCGTCTTATACGCTTCCATTTACAAATATAGCCAGTGGTTTCAAATCGTTTATACTATCTAAGAATGATATTTTCACTCGGGGGAACCCAATGAAACTTCAAACGAACGCATGCTGAACGGTAATTACAGTTCACTTTGCAAACTGCAAAACACAGAAAGCTTTCTGTTGGGGAGGCTCCATCTTTGCTACGCCACCATCTTTGTTACTAGCGCTTTTAAGAAGAAACAGGAAACAGTTACGCACAGATAAAACCGTTTGATTTGTTCTTTCATTTCATATATAATTAATCTGTGTACGTCAAATTGAGATATATTACATAGCTTTAAAACATTGATATTAATTTTGAAACAACGGTATATAAAAGTGTTTTAGAAAGTTTCTGCCGTATTTTATAAGCGCATTCATCAAAAATAAAAATAATGAAAAAGTGCATATAATCAAAGGTCTGAATATACTTAATTTACAAGTAACGGCTAATAAAAAATTTGACTTAGATTTTGCCCTTAAAGTCAAATAATGTTATAACAAAACTTTATAGTTAGAAATAATTGAGTTACAAAATTTATGGTTCATCTTATATGAAAACTTTAAAAAGATTTTGTAACAAAATCAAATTCAGTGAAACTATTTGAATATTTAATGCATTATTTCCAATACTAATTGGTTCTTTAATCATAAAACATTCTTCCAGATGTTATGAATGACATAAGTTCTGTATATGATATGACATGCAAAGTTTGTAAATTTGTAGGTAATCTTTGTATACTTATCAAGGGACTTCGCTGTATACAAATCTATTCACGACTACTATTTTTCATGTTGAATTGTGAATGACCTTTTTTCTCTCAGTTTTTTGTAAGTATTTGACAATATCTGCATAAACAATACAGTAAAATACAGATAATTATCTAAATTCGTATAGTGGAAGAAGATTTTTACTTATTTATAGCGCAAGATTTAAAAATTATTTTATGTGATTGGCTTTCAACAAAAACATGATTTCTTAAAAAAAAATTGAATTTTACTGACTTAAATTACATAAGATTTTTTTTTCATAATTAAATTCTCTACAAATTTTTTGTTTTATTTGGTTATTGGTTACTGAGCAAAAAACATTAATCCTAATTATTTTTAAAACGTGTCAATAATTAGAGACCGTACAGGTTATTTGTATGGGATTATTTGATTACCTCTAATCTGAGAAAAATCTTTCGCTAGCATTAACTTGAAAACAGACTATTTCCAGACCTATACCGTTTTTATGAACTTCTTCATTATTTTTATCAGATAAACTATGGCAGAAATTTCCTGTTACATTCTGCGTATATATATATTTACATAAGAAACAAAGTTGTAGAAACTGGATTATGATTTACGATAAAATAAATATATTTCTTTCAAATTGTATTTCAAATTTAATCGATTGGGTTTCTTTTTCTTGTTTTATTGCCTACAAAAGTTAAGAGGAAAAAACATGTTTTTTTTTCTTTTTTGTAATTAATGGAAAAGAAAATAATGTTAGAAGGTTTAGCATAAATAATGCTGTACCATGTTCGGCTTACGATTGTTATCGCTACTGCATAAGGATTTACTAGTAAGAAGTAACTGAATTTAAGATAACTTTAAAGTAACTGAATTTAAGAATATATGAAGGTACAGAGTAACTCGTGCGTTAATGATTTTTTTCTTTTACTAACATCTTATTTAATTTAAAATATTGTTGTTAAACAAGTACCTCTATTTTTCCATATATCATGATTAGAATGACGCAATTCCAGATGGCGTATGTCGTACCAGTTTATTTAAAACAAGAGCAGGCGTTAGCTATGCAATAAGCATTACTGTTAAGTAATGCTAAATGCTTTTAGTGCCCGACATAGAAGTTATGCCATGTACTAAAAAAACAATAAAATAAATAAACATAAATACACGTTTTTTTCAATAAAAAATTTATATATTATTTTCATTTTGTTTTAATTGTAACACCGTCAATGAGGTGTTAAAAATTTCTTCCTTTTTGTATTATTATTGTTATATATACATATATTAATTTTTTTTTTTAACCTCCGGTTAAAATGCCATGCCTGATCGGGATTCCAACCCGGGACCTCCGGATGAAAGGCGGGACCTCTGTGGTAGTGTCTCGGCACTACCACAGAGGCCGGCGCGAGTGGTAGGTTAATATACATTATTATATTATTATATATATATATATATATATATATGTATAGGTTAATATATAATAATATTATATATTTTCTAAAAAAAACATTTTTTAAATATATATATAAAAATATATATTTTGTGTATTTTTTTTTGTCTTCTCATTTAACTAGTTTGATGCAGCTCTCCAATACTCTCTATCTAGTGCCAATCGTTTCATTTCGATCTATTCCTACATCCTACATCCTTAAAAATTTGTTACATATTACAAACGTTGCCTGCCTGCACAATCCCATCTACCTACCTACCTATCCGTCCAATATCAAATGACTACTCCAGGAATCCTTAAATTTGGCCTATATATCTGTCTCTTATATTTATAACTATAATTTAAAACTATTCTAACTATAGTTAAAATAACTATATTTTTCAAAATATAGTTAAAAGAAGATACATTATAAAATAACTTTGTCTATAAAATACCACTCTGTTTGTCACTTTATCAACCATCTGATTTTTAACATTCTCCTATTGCACCACATTTCAAAAGCTTCTAATCTTTCCTTCTCGGGTACTCCGATTGTCCAAGTTTCACTTTAATATAAAGCTGTGCTCCAAAATATACTTTCAAATATGTTTTACTAACGTTTAAATTAATTTTTGATGTAAGAAAATTATATTTCTGACTGAAAGCTCGTTTCACCTGTGCTATTCAGCATTTTATATCGCTCCTGCTTTCTCTTCGTCAACCTTTAGTAATTCTATTTCCCAAATAACAAAATTCTTCTACATCTGTAATCTTTTCTCGTCCTATTTTTATATTCAGTGATCTATCTAAATCATTTCTATTACATTTCATTACTTTCGTTTTGTTCTTGTTATTTTCATGTAATAGTTCTAGCGTAGGACTTCATCCGGATAAATTTAATAAATTATTAATTTAACTGTAGTATAAACTTACTATGAAGAACTTTAATGGAATGTTTTTAAAAATCAATGCAATATTTATTAACCGGATCGCTGGTATCTTAGTAATTTTAATGCTAAATAATTACTAAATAAAATAATTTATTAGTATTATTAATGTTTTTGATGGTGCTGGTGCATTTATTATTTTTTTTTATTGTATTTTTGAAGACAAAATTTTAAAAAAACAGTAAATTTAATATATCTTTCCTTTATTAGTCACTATACTTTTATGAAAGAAATAAAAGATTATAACATAAATTCTAAGTTACTTAATTCAGTCAATTGCAATCGACTGAACCAAAAGTATCTAAAAAAGTTCAAAATCCAGTAAAATTGAATTTTTGACTTTTTCTTAACTGCAGTAATAAGCCTTCATTGAGAGCTTTTCAACGATATATCATAAATAATTAGTATTTCATAAATAAGTATTACTTATTTTAATTGATTTCAAAGTTATAGCCAAATAATATTTTAATTAATGAAATATTTGGATCTTACTAGGGGAAGGCATATCGGTTCGAATTCGACTTCATTTCCTTTTTTTTTTTAACTTTTTTTAAAATTTAAATATACTGATTTATTAATAATTATTAACCTGTGTTTATAAAAATTGTTTATAAGTAAATAATTCAATAATAATATTAAAAAAGAATATGAAAAAAATTCAAGGTTATTAGTGAAATAAAATTTTATGTACTTTAAAAATGATGTATATGTAATTTAATAGGGATACAAGGAAGTCATGTGATGTGTGCATCAGGTTTAAAAAAACGTTATTTTACATAATTCAAAATGTAAAAATATTCAAATTTTTATCGACAAAATAAAAATTAATTTCATATTGAATGTAATGGAATGAATAATTTCAACAATCGGGTTCCTAACTTTTGTTTTATTATTGATGTATATAAAATGATTCAGAATATTATGATATTTTGAAGAAAAAAAAAATTACACTGAGCATTACAAATTAGCATTTTATTTTATAATGTTTCATTTTCAGGGAAACCTAAATTTATTTACTTTGTGTCAACTAGAACAGGAAAGTTGTTTTAAATCTACATTTATAACATTTATTATTATTACTTTTTTTAAATTCAGTTATATACCAAACGCATTATGAAAATTATTATATGTGTCATTTTATTATTATTACTTTTTTAAGATAAAGGTTAGGTTTATTAGCTGAACCAACTTTCTATGATTTTATAACATCATTACACAAAGAAATATAACTTTGGGATGGAATGAAATACAAACACAAGGAAATTAAAAGATGATTTCTTGTTTAAAAAAAAGAAAAAAGATGAAATAAAAAAAAATGAATGACTTAGTCAAGCTTTTATTAAAAAATAAATATAAGAGTTATAGACTGAAATGCGGTAGAACAAGCATAATAATTTATTTAGCGTCTACTGGGAGTTAAGTGTTTTATCATTTTGTCTGCATACCATTGACTTTTAAAACTTCTTTATTAGTGAAAATTGAAGATTATTTCTAAATAGAATTAAAAAATAAATATTTTTAAAAACATGTGTTTTGGTATCAAAGTAATTTGATAAATTGCGTAATAAAGTCGATTTAATTTTTAGGAAACATTTTTTTAACTATTTAATAAATATTAGGAATAATTTTATTAATAATATCAAACCAAATCTGTTTCACATGCAGAGTAAATCTGCCCCCTTAATATATTTCTGCTTCTGATCTTCTAATTTATTTGAGATTCTGTTAATTTAAGTATTCGTCTTGCTAAAATTGTAAACCAGAAAACGCTTTCTGTTGCATAGACACCATGTTATTTATGACTTATGTTAGTGTACATTTGAGTGCTATTATTGTCAACCGGACTGGTCTAGTGGTTAACGCGACATTAGCTGATTCCGAAGTCGAGAGTTCTAAGGTTCAAATCCTAGTATAGGTAGTTACTTTAATATGGATTTTAATACTAGATCGTGGATACTGGTGTTCTTTGGTGGTTGGGTTTTAATTAATCACACATCTCAGGGGTGGTCGACCTGAGATTGTACAAGACTACACTTCATTCAAATTCATATACCTGTATATCATCCTCATTCGTCCTCTGAAGTAATACCTTACGGTAGTTCCGGAGGCTAAACACAAAAAGAGAAGAGAGAGAGTGCTATTACTGCATTCTGGCGGCCAGTATTTAAAGCTTTAGGACGCGCAATTTGAAATGGTTTAAAATTTATTCACTGACCATGCGTGGTTGTACACATATATAGTTTTGAAATTGAATCATTCCTTTTCGATACACAGTGTAATATTGTATGATATAAAAAAATATTGATCCATAATGAAACTACTTAAAAAGATAGTTTTAATTAATAAGCAAATGAGATATTTTCCTCAATGTGTTTTATAATATAAAAGGGTAGGGTAAAAAAAAAAACAACTAATAGAATTGCAAATTGTGCATCATGAACTAAACTGAGTTTTAGATAATCGAAAGAGAAAAATTTCAGTTTTGATTTCATGAAATCCAGTATCAAAATTGCTGAATTAGGTTTTTAGCAACTGTAACCTACTAAATAAAAAAACTGACAAATATTTAGTTATTTTATTGAAAAAAAAATAAGAAAAATAGGTCAAGAAATTTCGACAATGTGACGGTATGTGTAAACGGTTCTATCAGACATACACGTATAATAACAAGGTAGATATATTCAGCGTAAAAAATCAGACTTCACTAAACAGAAAAAAGAAAGTAAACAGAATATGTTCTAATGAGCAAATTATTACTAATGAACAGAATTGTTCTAATGAGCAAAACTGAACAAAAGTTACAAGTTTTTATTTTATTTCAAATGGAAAAACTAATTTCAAATACACAATAATTCGCTTCCATGGCTGGTTACTTAAAAATATTTGATTCCTTGAAAATTATAAAGAGATTATTTGTTCAAAAAAGTGGCAAAAATCTCAACAGTATTTTGAAATATATGAACCCATAGAAATATATAAATTATTGTTAATAAATAAAAAGTATGATTATTAGTGAAGTAGACTACCCTGATACCTCTATTTAGATAATGATATCGATCTACCTATATTTAAGTTTAGTTGGATAAATTAATTATAAATCTTCAGATTTCATTCTATTTTGAATACAACTTATGATTATATAATATCAAAATTTTTTATATATATGAGATTATTCTAAAAAAAATTCATTCCAATTTTGAAAAAAATTAAATTTTATATATACTCGTTTGTATATATATATATGTTAGGTAATAAAACTACGAATTATTATTATTACAAATATACGAGTATATTGTCACAATCTTAAAAATATATTATAAATCTATTATAAATTCTTCTTTAATATGTAGGGTCGGTGAAAATAAATAACGTCATTCACCACATTTCAATGAAAATCTCTTCAGGGTTAAACTATTCTATGAAATTTTTTTTCTATTTTTATGCGTGCGGAAACTTGAAAAAAAAAAAAGAAAAAAGGCGACACGTTCAGCTGACTACAATAATATCAGCCGCCAATCTAGAGGCCACTTCCTAACAGACACTCAACACCCCACTACTTAGGTTGCGATGAAGTTCGCAGACGCATTAGTGAGACGAGTATTTTTTTCTCCTCTGTTTCCGCCACCAATACCCAAGACTCGTGAGTCTGCTTCGTCTTCCTTGCTTCTGTCCCGATGAGGACACTTTCCTCGATTTGGCCGTCTCTGTGACATTGAAATCAAAGTTTAGTGCGGTCCGGACATTTGTACCTCATCGCTATATGGCCACCCTCACCACATTTATAGCACCGTAATCCATCTTCTCTCTTAATCATCCGACAATTAATCCAGCCAGTCCGGATCCTTTTCAGTGTTCTTCATTATCGCTATCTTTCCTAACAGACAGTACTTCAGAAATATCTTTGTTCACCCCTTTTGTGACATCCTTGAAGAGGTCGGCAAAGCTATGCCATTTCACCTTAACTGACAGCTGCATGACGGCTCATCAAACCTTTTCTCTTTCTGCTTCAAGTTGTTGCCAGGTAGAGAAAGTTGCCTTTCCTTGCCCATTCTCCTCTCGTCACATTCAATTAATCCTCTCAAAATTGAATCCGCTCTTCTATCAGGCGACACATAAGGTGCACCAATGTCCATATCACTGAGCTAACGAATGCACTTCAATATGCTCGAAATCATGCCCTCTTGGTTGGTAGAATCTATAACTACTGTTACCGGTGACGTCAATTATATATTCGCGCCGGTGACGTCAATTATTTCCTCGTCGAAAATGCTCCTGATTCCGTAAACATCTATCAGAAATTGTCTATCCGTATAGCTAGCTATCGAACCACCTGGAGCCCACCTGTAAGGCTTGTCCTTAAAACCAATCATATCAGCATGCAAATCATGAACGAAATCAATTATCTTCTCCTTTACCAGGAAAAGAGCCATCCATCCTTCTTACCTTCTGGAATGCTCCTTCCATCCAATGAGTGAAGGAATGATTCCTTTAGTTCAGGAATCTTCTCATCAGTTACTCCCTCATCTAGCTTTCATATTATTTCAGCTTTACCCACTTGCTTGACGGTCTGTGTAGCCAATTCCATTGTCGGCTCCAATAGCGCCCCACTCGTCAGTACCGACTTGTGCGGAACAGCCTTGCTTACAACTCTGACATTTCGATCTGAATACGTTTTATCTTCCGTTCTGTATGTTTATCAACCGCCTTACCTAAGTGCTCACTAACTCTCTCGATCAGCGACTAAGTCGACTAGTTCACCTCCTCATTTCCTCTCTCTTCATCACTCGGCGTACGTTTTCTTTTCTCACCTTTCCCGACTGACTCGCATATCATATCATATGCAGTGACCTGAACAACGGCCAACCTTCACCCCACACAAATTGAATCTTCACTATCAAAATCGACGCTGTCAGTATTTTGGGTCGGCGTGAAGGTAGCATCCCCACGATGCTGTCTTAACATGTGCATTACAAATCTGTCCTCCTTTTTCCTGATCTGCATGCTAAGGGATTCTAATAACTGATTCGCCTCTGCATTCAGAGGCTTCGGATTGTAGCTTACATTGTCACCAGAACGTGTCCCTTGGACGGCTCGGTCTCCCCTATAAGTCCTCCGCCTGCCAATGGGGACGAAAGATCCTTTTCCCGCAGATTGGGTCACTCCCTGTGACCCACCAGAATCGGACATAACAACAGAAATCAAAAACCAGAAAGTAGAAAAAGTTTCTACATTAATACAAACAAGGATCAACTGATGTTATGAAAACAAACAAAATTTATGTATCCGAACAAATACAACTACCTTCGTGAATACCAAATAAATAATCCCCAGTCAAAATCATACAGTAAAGTCAAATGACTGTAGAAATCATTTATTTATTTACATACCCATATATAGAGTTTTGTGTGGCTTGAAAATCTCCAAAACTGCTAGATAAATTTCATTGAAGTTTATTTATGGCGTAGTAGTTTATCCAAACTTGTGCATGTGAAAATTTGATGAAAATTAGTTGAGTCGTTCTTCAGTTACGGTCAATTTAAGTTTAAAAAAATTTGACCTGGGCCAGATAGATGAGGTTCCTCATGTGCTGCAAGCTGGAATGCTGACTTTATTTATCTGTGGTGTCTGTTGACTGTTAAGTTAAACATAACGTAGTTTTCCAAGTCCTGAAGTTCTATTATTTCTTTTATTTTAGTGCGTTTTTGATGTATAACTATTATTTACAGATTAAAGGTTTTTTTTTTTTTTGTAAAATTTTGGATCAGAATGAGTTGATATTTTTTCAAAGAAACAAAATAAAATCACGAAAAGCTGTTTCTCGCTCAGAACCGCTCAAGAATTTTTTTCTGATTGTTGATTAATTTCCCAAAATAAATAATGTAAAATGAATAAATCTGATTAAATATATAAACCTTACAGTAAGTTCATTAAAAAAATTGATATTAAACATATCAAAAAATCTTTCTTTTCCATAGCAAAGATGAATAAAATTTTCAATAGTTCCCTTACATTCAAAATAATTCAATATTTCCCCTGACATAATTATTACGCTTATTATATTACATTGAAACAGAGGCTTCAAAATTCTTTGAACTCATTTTATACTATTTTACAGAATAGTGTAACATGAAAAGGGTTTACTCATTTGTTGTATTTAATTAACTACATCCTAAATAAAAAAAAAAAAAGGAAAAAGAGAATTAAATAGAGAGCTCTATTCAGAGACGTTTTGAAGAATTTGGCTAGACAAGAGACGGTTGCTCAGTTTAATTAGATTGACAAGAAAATGACGTATATTGTAACAGAATACGGTAGTAAACTGTTTATTAAAGAATAGATATCCAGTTTAATAGAAAACACAGTGAATTAATATAACAGTAATTAATTTTTTAAATAAGATTGTTATTGTGTACAGTTTAAAAATAAATTAAGAAATTTTATTATTTATTTATTAAGTATGCATATACAATTATTATTAATATTTAATTATATTATTAATTGTATGTAAAATTAATCGTAAGCTTTCAACTATCTAATTTAAATGTAACCCATTCAAAATTTTTCCAAATTAATTAATAAACATAAACTAAATTATGGGTTGTTTTTTTTAATAGCTTTTAATCGAACATATCCTTTATCATAAGTTGCGAAACAAAATCTCTAGACGAATTGAAGTACTTATGTTATTTATATTTTCCGCTGGCCAATTACAATAAAAAACTTGTATTATTACATAATGTTTTGTTTCTATTACATTTCATTACTTTGTTTTGTTCTTGTTTATTTTCATATGGTAGTTCTTGCGTAAGACATCATCCTTGCCATTCATTGTTTTTTTTTCAAAATCTGTGTTCCTATATCATCAAAAAATCGTAGCATCTTTATCGTTTCTCTTTGCACTGTTACTCAGGATTTAATTGTTCCTTAACAACAGTAACTGCTAATTTTATGTAAAGATTATAACGTAACGGGGATAAGGAACATTCTTGTCAGCTTTCCTTTTTTTATTACGGCTTCTTTCTTATGCTCTTCAATTATTAGTTACAATTTGGTTCCTGTAAATATTAGCAATCGTTCTTAATCTCTATATTTGAACTCTAAATTTTTTTAAATGCAGAAGATTTTATTCCAGTCTACGTTATCAAATGCCTTTTCTAAGTCTGTAAATGCCAATTATATTGGTTTGTTTTTCTTTAGTCTTCCTTCTACCATTAATCTGAGCGCTAAAATTGCTTCTCTTATTCCTATACTTTTCCTGAAACCAAATTTATCTTTTCCTAATACTTTTTCCACTCTCCTCTTAATTCTTCTGTACAGAATTCTAGTTAAGATTGATAATGCTTTGCAATTCAGATGATGTATGTTATAAAATCAAATTGTTCCGGTGAATATGTCTTAAAATTTGTAAGTAATAAATTTATGATACTAATCTAAAATTTAAATTTAATACTGTTAACATTAATAATTTATGAAAGGAATATTAAAAAAAATTATATTTTTTACATAGTATTATAACAGAATATAATATTACTTGCCTCCCAATAATTTATAAGATCTTTACATCTATCTTATGTGCCAAGATTTCCAGTCATCTAGAACGGCATCAGATTATTGCGGAGGAGCAGAAGGGTTGTCGGAAGAACAGCAGAGGTTGCAAGGAGCAGTTGGTGATTGAC
>JAAAKQ030167088.1:0-12578 GCA_010016005.3 Zanna intricata
GGACCTATGTTTATATGAACTTTTTTCTTATTTTTAGTCTCTAGAATGAGTTGTCAAAGTATTGCCCTATCCTCCTGCATCACTCTGTATATATATATATATATGTATATATATATATATACACAAAATTAAAATTAATTTTTTTTTTTAAACTAATTATTCCATTTTTTACGAGTCGTTTTAGTTTTTACAGAATAAAAATTATACTTATTTTTATTAGTATCATTATTATTTATCTTTTAACAATAATATATTACTGTAGTAACTTAACTGCACATTATTCAGTTCGAAATAAAATGTTCTACGTTATTATATACGTATATGGTCGCCCATTATCCCGAATCCTGGTTTACCTCTACAGTGGTGTCACTAGACGTTATACATAAACGATCTAAGTGAGGTATAATTCAGAAATAATGGCCAGTTCCTTTACTCCTCATAATCATATCCTAATTATTAACAATTGTTGCATTAGTGTGATAAAACAACCCCGAGTTAATATACTTCCACATGGACCCATTAACACTAATGAATAGTTAGTTAAATTCAAGAGCCGAGGGGTATTTTTAAAATTTTTTTTATGAAACCAATACCGGAAAAAGCTAATACGGAAATGAAAGATACATTTATTAATTTAATGTAAACAAATACCAAAGTACGAGTAAAATTTATTTAAAACTTCATACCTATTACTGCTCGCTATTTTTCTATCGACCTAATACTTAATGAAGTAAATTTCCTGTTTAAAATTATTCTAACACTCTACCCTCCTCCAAAAGATAGGTTGAAGAGAAAAGTAACACGACGAGATTTAGAAGGACTATTCGACCGGATATTCTTCTTTATTCCAAATTTTTAAAAGATGCCAGAATTACATGATGTAAATCTGTTATTCATCCCTTCGTTAATTATATCCGATGTTACTTAACCTTCGTATGAGAATCGATATATTATCACAAATAAAGCTGTTAATAAAATCAGAAATAGATATAGTTAGCGAGAGAATATTAAAAAATTATTTACTTGCAAATATTTTCTTAAAAGTTTTTCGACATAATTATATCATCATCAGGAAATCATTATTAAAAATTACGTAATATGTGTGTGTGTGTGTGTGTGTGATGAATAAAATTGTTGTACTATAACAACTGTCACAAACAAAAACTGTTCTATTTTTAGCGAGATGATCACAAAATTTACTTCACTAACTGTAAGAGTTCACAAATTTATTGTAATACGAACGAGTACAGCACTGTTTATACTTGCATTTATTTAACCAGTATTATAAGTTTTATTTTCAGCTCACAGTTCTGCTAATTACAAATAAAATATTTTTTTTTTATTTTTGGCAATTATTATTTAAGAAATTTATTTTGTAATCATGGATCTTTAATGACGAAATAATACATTGAAAATCGTTTAACTTTCTTCTTTTTTTTTTTTTTTGGTCTCATTAATCTCAATTCAATATTTCATATTTCAACAGTGGAATAAATATATATATATATATATATTATATATATAATGAAACATCTACTATTGTCTTATTTCAAACTGTAAATTTGATAATAGTAAACTTTATTTTTAATATTTAAATAAAGAACTGTAGCCGAAATTCAAGTACAGAAGCCTGAAAAATAGGTTTTTGGAAATCAAAATTTCTTGACATTTACTTTTACATGCTTATTAAAGGGGAAAAGTTAGTCGTCAGTAAACATCGTGCATTTATACCGCGCGAAAGAAAGTTAAAAGGTAACGTATGCGATAGTAGATCGTGTAAAATATTGTGCTTTCTTTTCTCATTCGGTCACAGTATATGGGAATAAGCTAAATTTTCATCGATACGAAGATGCTGCTGCAAACTCCGCTCGTAATAATAGAAGGCTGGATTCGGACTCGATACTGTACCGTATTACTTTCACCGTACGTCTGTCAGTATGTATTATAGTGAAAGTTCTCCATCCACATCCACCTCGGGTCAAGAAAGCGCCTTCGTCCTGGCTTAGTTCCAGAAAACGTGTAACTTACATTTACCGACTTAAAGAAATTTTTTTTTAATACGGCCTTTATTATTTTTATTATCTCGTTACAAGAAGATTTTAACTGCAAAAGAATACAGAAATACTACAAAATAATAATAAGTGTACTGTTTGTAAGCAGGTCATCTGTTAATTAAATGATATATATAAAATTTGGGTGCATGCCTTGGATTATAGTTCCCTGAAATGTAAGATACTATTCTTACATAGTCTTCACACAAATATAAACAAAGAGATTGTGCTTTCGTTAAAGTTTTTGGTTTGGAACTTAAGTTTAACCTGACGCTTTAATAACCTGAGTTTCATAATAGCCATTCGAATGTAACGTATGCTATCATAAAATGACAGTGAAATATAGTAATAAAAAAATCTGGGGGGGGGAAATCATACTTGCAGTAAGTTTTGAAATATCATCGGGTTATTCGAAGGTGGTCTCCGATATTCGTGTCTCGATCGAACGATAAGTTAAGTGTTTTTACTACAGTGCGGTTGTAGAGTAACGAGTTTTTGGTAAGTTTATATACGGTACTGTTAATCCAGAACGGCTGCTTCGATTTTTATGAATCAGTAACGAACCATCTATCTGAATTACGCGAATGATATTCACTTTGTAATTAAAAATATTTTCCCGAATCGAAAACCGAAGTCGTTTTATGTTTATCGAATTTAATACAAAAAATGAAAAAAGGGGACTACACAAGCGCTTGAGTATATAAATAATATATAACTAAATAATATTATATAAATAATATATTTATCATAATTGAGATTGTAACAAAATATAAACAAAAATATTTTGTATAAATGTTATGATTCATTCATAAATGGATAAGTCTCAAGATTATGATAATGTGTAATTTAATTATTTTTTTACCGAAGTTAACAAGAGATAAATATTAAAAATTAAAAAGCTCGGCTGACAAAAGAAAAACATTGTCCTTTAATGTAGAATTATTACTAATTTAGGATAATTAAAGAGCGTGCGGGTGACAGTTTTTTGTACTGTATTTATATATTGCCGGGGCAGTTTGATTGGCCGGAGGTAGACGTATTGGCATCGTGAGGTGAGGTGTAGCGTCACCCAGACGGGGGTAGTTAGGTTTGTAACCGTTGTCGGCGGGACTGGAACTGCACTGCCGAGGGCATGGTTGTCCATGCAGCCCCGAGATGTAGGTCCGTCTTGACGAGGGCAGATGTGATAAAAGTAAATGTAACGCGGGGATGAGTTTGATTTAATTTAAATTGTACACAAGTTGAGGTAATCTGGTCGGTTCCGTCCTATAAGGGAACTAGGTCTAAATAACCGTTGTTGCGAGCAACATTTATTTCTTGGTGTGTTCATTTATCTAAATTACCGATAACAATGAGACATTGACAGTCAAAAGTAGCTTGCTTAATTAGAGAACTAGGCGCGGAGTTCGTGCTTCCGCGAACTCGGATAGCTAGTTCAGAGAGCAACAAGTGGACAGAATGAGAAGATGTCCGAAAGAAGCCTACAGCGAAGGTAAAAGCTGAATCAAAATTCACCGATGTAAATGTCTACCGAGGCATTTGCATCGGTGGCATCCCAGACGAGGCCAGGCTGATGACTTGATATGCAATCAGGGTCAATAAGACAATTCACGGTAAAGCCCATCAGGGCTAGGAAAGGGAGGGGCGGTGTGGTGACCGGATCGTCACAAGGTGGGTGTCTTCCCCTACGGGGGTTGGGATGTACTCGTATGTGTGCGTGCGTGCTTGCGTCGTGTGTGTGTGTGTGTGTGATAATGTAATTATATGTATAATTTATGTAAATATACATATAGCCTATGACACTCTGGGTAGTAACGGAGTTTAAATCAGGGTCAGTGAATCAAAACGAAATCATTCTTTTCGAATTTCGTAGCAAACTTCTCCATTCTAGCACCAGAATATAAGTACTTAAAAGAATTTATAATTCCCTGCTGCTTTATTTTTTCTTCCACTCTTAATACTGTCTAAGAGATATCTGGTTCATTAGAACGTTTTGTGGACATTAAATGGAAAACATATTTAAAATATTAAAATAGAGAAATAAAGTTATAAAGCAAAATATTAAAAAAGTAATATATATATATATATATATAACTTTTTATACATAAAGTTGTAAATAATACCATTCAATTCTTTTTTTTTGCCAGACAGTTTAACCTATATACAGAGTGTAACATGTACGACACAAAATACATGACATATTACGTGAATTATTCAATTCAAATATACACATACGCGTTCCCACTCACAAGCTTCATATGGGTATACCAGGAACAACCATTTAATATTACTCTCACCCACTCTTTCTGATCCTCGAGATTATAATTTACTTACGGCGAAGACAATTCTATTCCGAAATATTTACGATTCATTCCGATATACATCCCAAATTTCCTATCCGAAACAATTGCATCAGCCCACCATATTCAATAAAAATAGATTCCTAATTTACAGTTTGTAAATAAATTTTATAATTTGCACTTTACGCCGCATAAGTTTAAATAATTTTGCATTTTTCACGATGTAAGTGAAAGTTAGAAAACAAAGTCAATCCTAAGACCGATCAATCAAGATTATTAAGATGCTGTCTAGAGAACGTAATAATCGTTAAATTGATGAGAAAGGACTGCAATAATCAAACGAAATAACCAGTTAAACTCGACTCCTAGTTGACTGGAAACTGTTATATCATATGTATATAAAACTATCAATAAATTTATTGTACTGTATTATTGATTTTATCAGTTAACCTTTTAATTAGGTTAACTGATAAAATCAATAATACAGCTCTTTTAATTCATTAAATGGCATACAAAAATATAATTCTGATGATGATAATAATAATTTATTATGAAAAAAACAGTGACTCTTTGAGACTGATTTTAAAAAAAGACGGACAGATTTTTAAAAGAGATCTTTTATAAAATAAAAGCAACCACCAGAAATCGACATATTTATGAATAGCCGAGATGTACATAAAAATTATATCTATAAACATCGAATTAACAACCGCCTTCATTTTTTACACGACTGCCCAAAAAGGAGCGTAACGTATTTTTGGCGTATATTTGTATGTTTGTTCCACCGTAGCAGCTCAACCGCTGAACCGATTTAGAATATGACCCCGCGTTGGAATCCTTACGTTACCAGGATTGTCGTAGGCTTTATTAATATATATATATATACATATATATATATATATATATATATATATGCAGGTGATTCAAAAGGATAGGGAAATAATCCGGAAACTGATTCTAGATAAAATAGTTTAATTTATATTCCATAATAATTTCACTGATTTGACATAATATATTCTGTCAAGTGCGACTCTCTATTCACAGAATCATATTTATTTCAAATAATAAACAGATAAAACGAAAGAGTAATTTAAAAAATTAGCATTATGTTTATACCACCAATTTCCATATAAAACTAATGATTAATTTCATTTTATCGGCTTGAATTCGAGCAATTAAGTGGAATACAGAAACGAAGATGTAAGTGGCTAACTTCGACTCCTAATCGGTTATATTCCGTAATTTTTTTTCTAAACATATCCGTTAATTTACCCTAAATTATTATTTTTTCACTCAATGTCTGTTAACATGACCAATTTAACACAGTTTTTTTAGTATTTAAATAACACGTAGAGAATCGTTAAGGTAGTCGGGGCTCATATCAAGCTATAACTTATTTCTAATTACAGGAAAAGGAAGGAAAAGTTTTAACGTAAAAATTTTTCATTTCATTCTATCAGTTTTTACACAATAATAATCATTTGATTTTGTTTACGACGTCCTTAAAAAAAGATTTGTCGAACTCGGTGTATTTTAAATTGCCTTAATGAATAAGAGGACGATTGCAATACTAGACTTGCAAAATAAATTATGGGACTATCTACAGACCTACATACGTCTAACTTTCCCATTTTTGGATCGCAGACTAGCTGGTAATTATTATTCGTACACGTTTAACCTTCAAATAAAATAATATATTATCAAATACTGAAGTGTAATTCTTATATCCGTAGAAAATTAAACATGACCAATTTTGTTTTAGAACAATATTCAGGTGAAACATTTAAATGTTAAGTACGGATTAAATGTTTTTTTTTTTTTAATGTTTTTAACATGTCTTACACACCCGTAGCGAGATCACGATCATTATTAAATCTAGACTTAAGACGTGTACGATCTATTTACAATTTATTATAACCTAGTTATGAATGTCCGTCCTTAAGAGTCGGTTATGCGGATTGACATGGATGCTAGCTAGACATCCATGTCTAACTGTCACAGATCTATATGTTGTCAACCTTCTGCTAATTGGCTTATTCCGACTGAAGTTTCTCTAACCTAAAATATTAAATTTCTCTAATATTTCATGTTACTCCTTTTGTATAAGTAAGATAAATTACATCGAGCGAGTTATTGGAACAAATTATTATAATCTAGTACTTTTCCTTGCGATGTATTTTATTTATTTTCTTTTAATTCATTAATGGTAACTGTATTATCGTCTATTATTTATATGATATTAATTATTTAAATAATTATAAAATTAAAAATTAATGAATTCTTTGTTATCCAAAGAGGATAGGTTCTTCAAGAGAATATAAAGTTAAAAACTTAAGATTATAAATAAATAATAATAAAATAAAATTTCCAATTCGATTTTTTTACTAGTTATTTTTATTTGAAATAAGAAATAAGTTTATAAAAAAAAATATTCAACAATTTGAAGAGTAAAAATATGTTTCCTGTTATTAAATAGTAAAAAGTTAATTCGATATCTTAAAAATGGAAATAGTATGGTTCTGTTTATAAAATATTATTTTTAGAGATGCCCACGCGTTATAAAATAAAAATTAAGAAAAATATCGTGTAAATTTCACGTTACATTAAAAAGTTAGCAAGAATGATGCTGAACTTTCCCAAAATTTAAATTTTAACTTCCTCTCCAGTGAAAAAGTTGAAAATTAATTTTATTTCAGGATATATAAAAAAGTAATGTCTTGTAACATTAGTGTCGTAAGAGACAGTACTTATTAATTTAAATTAAATTTCCGCCTTTACTTATTTTATTTATTTTCTTATAAAATACTTAATTTTTTTTTTAAATTAAGAGAATGTTAAATTTGTAAATTTACTATTTATTTTTCTGAGAAATTTTTTTAAGTAATTTCAAAAATCTTTTGTTTAACCGGTAAAAATTACAAAATTCTTTCAAATTCTATCTTGTACTATAATACTGTACCTTTACGTATTTTTAAATTAATTTTGGGCTGTTAAAGTAAACAATTTTTTTTTTTTTTAATTTTGAAGATATACTTCATGTTCCTGAGATAATACGTGAAATTGTTCCCACATACATAATGTTAAATGACAAATTAAAGTAAACATTAAAGTAAACAATTTTTTTTTTCTAATATTGAAGATTTACTTCATGTTCCTGAGATAATACGTGAAAATTGTTCCCACATACATAATGTTAAATGACAAATAAAGAGATGTTGCGACAAACTGATGAAGAAAGAACATTTGGAAAAATATATTTAAAAAAAGAGATAGACTTAGTAGGCCACATATTCAGGCGTCCTGGAATAGTCGCTTTAATATTGAAGGGAAATGTCAGTGGGAAAAATTGTGCAGGCAGGTAACGTTTGGAATATATAAAACAAATTTTTAGGGATGTAGGATGTAGGGGATATACCGAAATGAAACGACTGGCACTAGTTACAGAATTGTGGAGAACTGCATCAAACCAGTTAAATGACTGAAGACAAAAAAAAAATACATAATTTTACAGGTCGTATCTTTCAGATGTATTACATCCCGAACTATCTCATTAAATTTCACAATTTTAACTGAAACCGTTCGAGAAATATGAAGTAAAACAAATGCCAACAAAGTCAGATAAATCGTACCCAACGCACACATACATTCATGAATACAGGATTTTATTTATGGAACATTTTAGTACTTTTGTAATCAGGTGACCTCAAAACTTTGAAAGACACAGAAATCTGGTAGGTTCAAATTTTAATCTATCGATAAAAATAATTTTAATTGATGATTATAATTAAAATAATCACAGATTGAAATAACTTTTCATCGATAACACGTAAATAAATATGAAAACCCTCATTCATTATTAAATTTCTTTTCTGGGTAGCCAAAAAGCTAAAGATACTTGCATAGTTATTACTGACCAGGAAAAAGGAAATCTATGGAAACCTAGGGTATTTTCGTTATTACCCCCCCACCACCCACTGAAATCATTTTTTTTCTCCACAAACTGATATAAATATACTCGTAAAGTAATTATGTACTAAAATTAAGCAGAAAAATCACTTTTTGAAGAAAATTTCTGAGTTTATAACGTTTAGCATTGTTCGCCCACAAAAAAAAAAATCAACGTCCGAAGTGATTTAGATGATTCCGCATGGAATCTTTACGTTACCGGAATGTCTCATATGTATATATATATATATATATATATATGTAGAGGTGTAAATTTACCGGTTAAGCACAAATTTTAATGAATTGAATTAATGAACTGTGAATTGTTAGCTTCTATTGTAAGCTGGGTTTAAACTGAATGATTCGAACGAATAATATTTTAACAAATGATACAATTAAATTTACGTTAAATAATATAAATTATTATTAAACAAATTTAAAAAGTTTCTGTTTAATAATAATGAGCTTTCCGTGGGTGTGAAGCTACATTGGTGAGATGGTGTGAGCACCTCGTCCGAGGCTAGACCAATTATCACAATGAACTGATAATAAAGCAGGGTGCTCCCGGGAGCGCTGTTTTTGGAGGTACAGCGGAGTGTTCTTATTATATCTCTGCAAACAATCGTCCGATTTTCAAAATTCAAAAAAAAGTATTTTTTGAAGCCTAACCTTTGCACGCATAAAGTTCATTCTCGATCTAACAACTATTTTTCGGCCTAAATCGGACAATGAATGTTTAATATCAATTAATATGGTTAGCTTAAATCACTAATATTACCCTCATAAACCGTTTATTAAATTTTTCTTAAAACTAAATCTACAAGTATAATTTCGAGCGCGATCTTGTTTTCCGAATTATTTCGATAACCGCTCATTATTTTTTTTTATATTCGGATATTTGTAAATGTATAAATAAAACTGTATATTTGTATATGTATAACTGTATTTTTAACTGTAGTAAATAATAAAAAATTCAATACTGGCTAGGATTTCACATTTACACTTAAGCACTAATTTATTTAGGTCGCTAAATTCGAATCGAGATGTCATCGGTTGATGGTAATCAGAGAATATGGACCTTTATGATAAAATTAAAGATCTGAATAATGCGGTTAATTGTAAGGGTCTTTCATTTAAAATTTATGAATATTTCGTCCAGTGAATATCTAAGATTTCAAGATCTGAGATACAAAACATTCGGTTTATTTTTGATCTGTAAGTCGGACATGTCGTCACTAATAGACATACACGCTTCGTAAAAGAAGATTAATCAGTTGGAGAAGAATAAATTTCAAATGAAAGGTTTAAGTTTAATTTAGACAAACTTGAGTAAACAAGGATTAATCTTGTTTTATCGTACAAACGACTGCTCCGATTTAAATCAGACGTACTGGGTATCATTGTTCCTCGGATTCTAAAGGTAAACTTTCACATTCTATATGTGCTTTTCGACATAGGTCTCGTAATCTTAAATTTAACACCTAGCATGACAAATACATCTATATTGATGGCAACAGAATTAGTACACATACCGATATGACATGATATCACTAATAGAGAAAATTCTGATGTCGGACATAAACCTAGACTACCGATACCATTTAAAATAATCCCGCTCTCTAGCATTCAACTAAATCCGATACGCTAACGTTAAAAAGATTAAAAATTCTATTTTTTCCGATTGTAGAAGTAATGATGAAGTCGTTTTATTAAGCCACAACCACAAAGACAAGTAATTAGTAATAATGTAAGTTCTTTATGTCGTAGATAGAATAGTAGGTATTTGTAAGTTAGGTATATCACATAAAAAGAAGATATTTCTGATAGAAATACTCGCCATTTAATAACCGGAATAACCGCAATTATAAAATAACCGGCCAATTTTTCTAGCAGAAAAATATATTTTTTTTTAATTGCTCCTGCTGACTGTATACAAACGAATAAAATAGTAATTTATAATAACGTAATAAAATGGGAAAAAGACATAACTGTTATTTAGTGAACGCACAAGCATTTGTAATTCTCAACACGATTCGTTAAGTCCGCGACCATCCCTGCGATCAGAAATGCAGGTATAGTATTTGCTTGCATTCCAGGCATAAATGTAGTAGAAACATCGAATACACTGAGGCGTAATATGATATAGATCCATATACGAAACTTATAAATCGCATAAGACTGCTCGAATCATCGTTAAAGGACATCGTAAACATCGAGTTTGTTTTTTTTTTTTTTTTTTTTTTACCTCCGGAACCGTTAGGTTATATCTTCAGAGGATGATGAACGAATTGTAGCGTGTGTGAAAAATGCCATGCCTGACCGGGATTCGAACCCGGGACCTCCGGATGAAAGGCCGAGACGCTACCACTCGGCTACAGAGGCCGGCCGAGTGCTACCACTCGGCCGGCCTTTTTTTTCTTTTTTTTTTTTACATTCTTCGCATCATTTTCTTTCGGATGGCGTTTGATTCGCTTTAGAAGGGTATAGTTTCAGTTGGTTAAAATGAATTGATCGCGGTATATTTAATTAAAAGTGATTGCGGCTGATTTTTGCTAGGTTATCTGGCAGTAATGTGTTGAATTATCATTGATGATTCATTTGAATCGAGTTTCATTGGAAAAAAGGGTGGATGCCTGCAGAGGTCAGCTGCCGGATCTTGGACTGTACAGTTCAGGTAATATCTCTGCAGTTGCGGCGTTAATTCGAAGTTTTAGCTGAACAAGATCAGCAGGCAAAGGCGGTACGTAAACCCGATCTTTAATGAACTTCCACAAGAAAAAATCTAGCGAGGTCAAATCTGATGATAGACATCGCCATGTAATTGGACCTACACGACCGATCTACCGACTGCAAAACTAGTATTTAAAAAATATCCCCATATTGCTGATAGCAATAGTGTCCATCTTAGTCATGATCGCCAAATTGAGGAATTAAAAAATTTCGAAGCATGTCCAAATAAATGATACCATTTATAGTTGTCTCCTGGAAGAAGATCAGGCAGTACAGTCCTTGATTGATTAGGGTACAAAAGACATTGAACTTAAAGTTTGTCATGAATTTACTGCAATGTTTCATGTGGGTTTTCACCCCAAATTCGGCAATTATGGGTGTTCACCTTCCTACTGATGTGAAACTATGATTCATCACTAAATATTAACATCTAAAAACGTATCGTTGTCTGCAATCCCATCCATCATTTCCACAAAAAAATGTAGCCGAGCAACTTTGTCGTCCTGTGTATTGTGTTGAACCACGATTACGTTTTACGGCTTTAAGTATAATCGTTTACGTAATACGTGCCAAATAGCCGTTTGTGGAATACAGTCTCACATGACGCGCTCGAGTTGATTTCTTCGGACTACGTGCACAACTTTCTTTGAGTTGTTCCACAGCAACTTCAGGGATGCGTCATCTGTCTCAACGAAGGTTTAATGTCAAAGAGTAAATTGTATGCCTACTAGGAGGGTCCCTACCGTAAACTCTAAGAAAATTACGTTGAACTACTGTTGCCAACTGCAAATCATGAAATCAAAACAACAGCGAGCACGTTACGCCCCAGCAAATGTATCATTTTAACAATTCTGTTGATAGCACTGGTGGCCGAAATCGATTCTAATGAATTACATAGTCAAACTTTGCGTGTTTTGATATGAAATGAAACCTCTACCGAATCTGAAGGTTATCTAACTAAATTTTTACGTGTTTTTAAATTAATGAAACCCTTTTTGAATCATCCGGTATAACACATTATTTGCCGGCTTCCGTGGCGTGAATGGTGGCTTTTCGGCCTTTCGTCCGGGGGTCCCGGGTTCGAGTCCCGGTCGGGCGTGGCATTTTTCACACGCGCTACAATTCATTCATCTCATCCTTCTGAAGATATACTTTGTGGTTCCGAAGGTTAAACTAAAAACACATTATTTATAAGATATTGGATATTGCTGAAGATGTAACAAATTAACGAAAACGCTAGTGTTAAAATATGCATTTTCCATTGTTACTATATTTATTATTAATTAAATTAATAATTTAATTTTTTTGTAAAAATTTAATATTTAAAAAAAAATTCAATTTAATTTATAGTTTCAAAATATATATATATATATATATATATATACGAATGATTTATATACCAGACTTGTTTGTTTAATATTTAAATAACGAGAGATATATATATTGTAAGTTTTCTTCATGCTTGAAATAGCTTCTTGATATATATATATATATATATATATATATGTGTGTGTGTGTGTGTGTGTGTGTGTGTGTGTGTGTGTGTGTGTGT
>JAAAKQ030167110.1:0-12578 GCA_010016005.3 Zanna intricata
ATTCATACACATCATCCTCATTCATCCTCTGAAGTAATACCTTACGGTAGTTCCGGAGGCTAAACAGACAAAGAGAGCGTAGTTATGCCATTATATCTTCGCGTAATTTATAATTCAAATTACATCAATCAAAATTTCTGTTATATCAAGCGCACCATAAGACTTAACAAATAATTCACTTCATAATTACTTAAAAATATCTTCTGTTTTCAAAGCGTTAGAATTATGTACGATTCTGTTATATGTAGAACAACTGGTCATCCAGCAGTTTCATCTTCAAAAAAATCTTCCTCTACACAAATGTCTGAAACGAAAATGACAGAAACATTCCGGAGGTTAAACAAAAAAAAAAAAAATAACAGAAACATATTACCCCTATACAATTTATTTAGTATAAACCCACACACAAAAGGGTTATAATTTATTGTAATAATAATAATAATTGTATACACTTCTTCCATTTTTTTTTTTTTTTTTTTTTTTTTTTGTGAGGACGATTAAAACTAATTAAAATATACATTACTTTCTTTTAGCGTAAGATTTTTATTGATAGAGGATCTGTAATATATTTCTAAATTTACTTTTATACTTTTAGATCTCTTAAAGTAAATAATTAATTCTTCTTAACAATAAATTTATTTAAAAAAGTAATAAACAAAAGAAAGTAAAGCAAAAATGAAGAAAACTTTGTTCTTAAAACGACAAATTCTTATAAATTTATTATATTTTTCTTACGTATTTTGATATACTGCGTAAGTAATTTTAATCAATTTCTGAAAATCAATTCGATCTGGATAAGAACTGTGGTAATTTGGTAAATAAAAAAATTCAGTAGTGATGAATATACAGATATACAAAATGTTGGAGAAAAAAAATAGTAAAATTTTACTATTTATCTCTAATAGTATAATTAAAACTATACCCTAAGTACTATTTAATAACCAATTAGTTATTAGTAATACTAATTGTTATTTACCTAATAGTAATTTAATTAAAATTGTTAATTAAAAAACAAAAAAAAAGCAGATATATTAAAAAGATAAAAAGTATCCTGATTAAAAATTTGAAGATATTTATTATTATTGCCCCCTTTCGTCGTAATAAAGTCGTAAAATGGTCTTTTCGATGAGAACAGAAATCATATATTAAGCCCACCGGGCTGGTTTAGTAGTTAACGTGACATCGCAAATCAGCTGTTTTCGAAGTCGAGAGTTCTAAGGTTCAAATCCTAGTAAAGGTAGTTATTTTTATACGGATTTGAATACTGGATCGTGGATACCGGTGTTCTTTGGTGGTTGGGTTTCAATTAACCACACTTCTTAGGAACAGCCGACCTGAGATTGTACAAGACTACACTTCATTCGCATTCATACATACATACGTATATCATCCTCATTCATCCTCTGAAATAATACCTTACGGTAATTCCGGACGCTAAAACAGAAAAAGAAAGAGAGAGAAGTCATATATTAATAATAGTTTAGTTTACACAATAGTGCATAAATAATGAAGCTAATTAAATATTTATTTATTTTTTACACAGAGTATCCTTTTGTGAGAGGAAGATAACTAAATTCGTTGGATATCTTTGCCGGGAATCGAATCGAATCGATTTCTAGCTGTAAGATGTGGTTCACTAGGTGAAGGTTGTATCATTTTACTAGTATAATTAATTTTAGAAGCCGATATGAGAGAAATATGTCGGCTTCTAACAAATCAATTACATCCTGTATAAATATTACTTCCTCATTCACTGTTACCTTATTAAATATACTAAGAAGTATCTTCCATTACTTAATATGATGTTATTACTCTTATTTACATAACCTTGAAGAATATACTGAGAGCGTTTTCCTTATAAGTCATTATTAAAAAATTAACAAGAATTAAAATAACTTTTAATTTCAAAGAATATTCATTACTATAAAAAATATGTAATGTAATGTAATATTACATAAGTATGTTGTTTCAGAAACTGTTAGGTATTAAATAATAATTTGATAACATAATTAATAAAACTGCGGATCCTGAATTTATTCCAGCGACATTTTTAAACTCTTTCTACTTCTTTATTTCTTTTTCCAAGCCGGAAAATTTTTATACAGCGAAAAATGTTGGCATTTATTTTTTTACAACTGTCTTTCAGTATATATTATTATTTATATTTAATACCTATCTTTAATTATACAATTAATTTGGAGGTAATAGAAGAATTTATTAGTGTTAAAATTAACGAATATTTAATTAAAAAGCATATATCATAATTTCCTTTGATTTAATGACTCGTATTCTTTTAGATATCATTAGTTTTGTCTGTAAAAAAAACTCTAAAGTTAAATATGTTCGATATACTGATGGTAAAAATAACAAATCATATGTACCCATAAGTGGGAATAGTGGTATCTTCTATTGTAACTCTAGTGTCTCTGATTCATAAATGCAACTGCAGAAGACTTTTTGGGTGCAACAAGCAAGCCTCTCTCCTCCAATCATCCCTTTACTCTGTCGATTGCGGCAGCTGCCATTTCCTCAACTTTCTGCTCTGTTTTGCCTGCGACGAGGAGGGTCAAGTCATCGGCGTAAGCTATTAAATCGACATTCGGAACACTCCGTCGAAAGCTAGCTTCCACAGGAGAGGCCCAAGGATCGACCCCTGCGGAACCCCTTCGAATATATCAATCTTGATGTCGCCATTCTCATTTCGTATACTGGCCCTCCTTTCATATAGGCAGTTGTTCACAATACGCCGTAGATAGCATCTAACATTTTTCCGCGGTGCGCATTGTTAATTACTTTCCAAGGAAGGCTTCCACAGCATTCCTGACGTCTAACAGAACCATAAATGGGATCCTCCTTCAACGCCAGGAACTTACAGCTCTGTATCCGGTCCAACCAAGGACAAATTTCAGCCCATCGACCGTCGACCTTCCTCTCACAAACCCATATTTTTTATGGAAGAGTCCACCGTCATCTCTATTTCGGCTCATAGTCTATCAACTAACAGTCTCCGAAAAGCTTTCTAACCGTGTTAAGTAAACAGATAGGTCGATAAGCAACTCTCAAATGCTGGGTTTCGCTTTTCTTTTGAAATGAGAACAATCCTAGACTCCATCCAACAATCTGGAAATTTCGAGCCCCGCACAGTATATTGAAAGCGTCCAATACAAGCCATGAATGCCAAGCAACCAATGACTTTACAATCACATCAGGAATCTGGTCCTGGCCAGGACTCTTGTCAGGATCTAATTTCGTAACAGCACCCTCGAGTTCATCGATCGAAAACCTCGTATTGTGGTTAATCTGAAACTCATCCGATTCAGCCTCTGCTACCGGAAATAACTCCGTGGCTGCCCGTAGCGCATGCCCGAGAGGGGGAGAGACTAGTCGTCCAAACCTATTCATCACTATTTTGTATACGCCCCCCCCCCCCCAATCGTCGTCATCAACGCCGGCTACGAGTTCTACCCAGGCCCTAGCCTTAGAATCGTTGATCGCAATTTTCACTGCGTTCCGAGGTATGCTCACGAATCCTAGCCGTGCATTTTCAACCGCAAATGTTGTGGCTTTATAATCAGCGGCCGACTCTTCAAGCCGTACCTTCCAATCACTAATCATCGCAGCGATCCTTTCAGATACTGCCGGCACATCAATCACCGGGGCCTTCCCCTACTAGTGTACGTGAGAACAAGGCCCGCGTTGCATACAACAAGCCCAGTTGCAACAAATATTTTCGCCATCACATTACCTCTAGCAGTAGACAAACTGCCTCCAAGCTCATAGCTTTCCGAACTAAAGTCGCCCGTCAACACAGCTGGTTTCCTGCAGCATCGTATACACTCTTCCAGATCATCCACAAACTCCTAGGAACCTTCCATCCCGGAATTGGGCGAGATGTGACCTGCAATCAGCACATGATCTGTTAATTCAACTGCTACAAATCCATTTCCCCTTCTGTCACATGACTGTACGTACCGATTCGAGACATTCAAAATTGCTGTGTCCGCATTCCAGTCAATCTCTCACGTATGGGCTGCCACCCTCCTCATGTTTGGTTCAATAGTAGTTAAAAGAAGTCGATTTCCTCGAATAGTTAAAACAGCCATATTCTAAGTGAGATCATGCGCCATAGCGCTACAATTAGCATTAACTTGCATAATCTTCATCATCCAGTCTGCTTATAGGCCTTTCTGTCAGACGGATGGCCTTATTTTAAGCACTTTGCAGACTCAGTACATATCTTTTTTTTTGTATTCCGAGATACTAAAATTGTAACACCAGCCGGTTCTGTCCATTACAATGGAAGGAGGAATGATCGCCCTCTCAGCACCGAAAATAGTGTGTGTCAGATCTGATCTGCACCCTACAGAGGACCCAGCTACCCGTATTCTCGCATGTATGAGCTTCATTGCCATCCTATGAGTTGTAATTATGGACCCGTCTCGTGTATCTCCATAGGCGGGGTGGATTAAGAAAATCTTAAACTCATCCTGATCCCTATGAGGTGGGCGACCGCATCACTGACCTCAGCCTCAGTTGTGAACCATGTTTTTATCAAACTCTCTCGGTTCATCAGTTGGATTGCCTGTGTTATTAGGTTTAGCGGCGGACATATCCATTAGAGTCTACAATGCACTCAGTATGGACTTCAGTTCTTTCTCATGAGTATTAATAAAGCTACTCAATCCTGTCCCACGGTTTTTCAACAATGTGTTTAGTACAAGGCCGATTCTGTTTATCAGTTCTTTAAGGTTTCCAGGCAGAACATCTTCCTCCTCAGTTGACCACTGTTTCACTCTCTTCCTGCCTTTATCTTTTTTGCTTGTTTTGGCTGCGCCGGACCCAGCCAAAGCATGGAAGTCGATTCCTGTTCTTCCATTAAGTTAAGTTAAGGTAAGAATTAAGTTCTGCTTACCACCAGAATGGTGTGTGTCTAATTCTGAGTTCACTGATACCTCACACGATGGGTTTCGTGGAGGGGTGAGGTATAATTTAATGGGGTGACGAATAAAGGTATAATTTTTTGGAGAGAATCGAGAAAATATATCTCTCCAAAAACCAAATAACTTTTTTTTTTGGTGGTGGGGGTTCAGTGGATAGGAAAGGACCCGGTTCGCATGGAACCGGAGGGGGGTTTGATAATGTGGTGAAAGGGAAAGGAGAAAATGGGTAAAAGGATTTCTCTCTTATAATACTGTCTTGGACTTTAAAAACTCTCTACTCGCCGAGACGAAAAATGTTAAAAGTCCTAATAATTTATTGCGCAGAAATTTTCCACTTACTAATATAGAGACGAAATATTTTAAAGTCCTTGTTTACTTGTACACCCTGCTTGTTTAAGCTTGTAGAGCAAGAAAACGCTCAATTATAGACCTTATTGCATATGGCAATAAGGTCGATATCCTTACTGATTAAGAAGAAAACCGATAAAAAGTGAGTCCGCTATCCAAAAAATCAAACCAATCACTAAAACACTTCTGCCAATAATTAAGCCAACAGTTCCGATCCTACAATTCACAAAAAATTCCAAAAAACTCGTCCAAAAAGACGAGCAGACCAGGAACACGTCTGCACATTTTATTGTGGAGCAGACCGACAACACGTCTACACTTTACTAGAGTTATGACTAAACTTTTTTGAGATCTACAAGACTATAAGATCAATTAAGGAAATAATAACCTATTGATTGATATTATTATTGATTGGTATTATGTCAAACACCATTCTCTTTACAGATTTTCTCAGGTGCTCTTTAGAGTTTCACGAAGAATTTTTTATTTTAAGATTTTGAAATCAGATCTCACAACAGAATAATGAAATTAATTAATAATAAAGTTTTTTAATTTAAAATTTTTTTTCTCCAATCCTGGGCCGGACCTACAATGAAGCATAGCACAGCCCGGTGTTTATCACTCTAGTGGGTCTTCCACCGAAAGTACGTCCGGCATGACAGGTCAGCCCACCGGTTCAGATTTTTTAACACGCCTGCCTCAAACCCCTGAAGCGGGAGGCCAAGGCCATCATGATCAACTCCGGACCCCACCCCAAGGGCAAGGACTCGGTCTTTATTCCAACACCTCAAATGTGATTCTCCTGCGGAGAATCACACGTTCTCCTGTGGAGGAGAATATGTGTTACTGGTTCTCCTGTGGAGGAGAACCAGTAATCGGTCTTTTATATGATCTCGTTAGTGTTGGGATCAGGGAATCCCAGTGCCTCCATCGTCCATCAGTGCAAGCATCGACGAACGGCAACTCCGCAGTAGGCTGTCCTCCCTCTCCGCACTAGCTAATCCTCCAGACCAGTGAATTTGGACAAAGTAGATCTGAACATAGTCTACGCAGACATAAATAATAAACGTAAATAGACATAAATATAGATAGATATAATAATATACAAAACAACAGACATAGACATGGACATAAACAATAGGCATAAATATGGATATTTATTTTTCAACATGGATCAACCAACCGATTAATATTTTCTAAAAGCTTTAAAGAACTTTGTTTTAATTTTAATGAATGTTATACAAAATTTCCGTTCGATGACAGTTCGAAAGTATTCTTTTTTTAAAAAAACCATAATTAACCCAGATCATTAGTTATCTAAGAATCATTATAAAAAAATATCATCAAAAACTTATAAATCCGAATTTTATAAAGTACAAAAAATGTATTTTAAGCATAACCAGTTGTCATTAGTTTATATGTGAAAAAAAAAATAAAATTGTAGATAAAATAAATAAGATTGATAAAACCAGTTTTTCAGTTCATAATCCGCACAGGTGCGAAGTAGGTAAGCTATTTATACGTAGTTAGAGAGCAAAATTCGTGAATAGAAGTTTTGATAATTTACATAATAACATTTAATTCAATTACATAATAACAATTACAAAAATAAAAGTTTCAATCGTTATGCATATTTAAATTTTTATTACCCGATTTATCTCCTGACAACAAAAACGATAAATATTCTACAAAAAATAAAAATGTTTATTTATAGAAGAGATAAATTGTTTATCGATGACAGAGCAGTTGTTTCTTTATTTAGTTTTTATTTTATTGCTTTTTTTAACTTTTTTTTTTTAAATTTAAATACATTGATTTATTAATAATATTAACCTCTGATTATAAAAAAATGTTTACGATAAATAATAATTTAATAACAATAAAAAAAAAAAAAAGAAAAAATATCAGAAATTATTAATGAAATAAAATTTACTACTTTTCATTTAAAAAAAAATTTTAAAAAATGTGTATGTAATGTAATAGGCGTACAAGGAAGTTATGTAGTGTCCAAATCAGACACTATTATTTATTGTAAACTTTTTTACAATCATGGGTTAATAATTTTATTAATAAATCATTATTGGAACCGATGTGCCAAGTAACATCAAAATATTTCATTAATTAAAATTTTATTTAGCTACAACTCTGGAACCAATGAAAATAAGTACCACTTAAGATATAACGTTGAAAAGTTCTAACGAGGAATTATTACTGCACTTAAGAAAAAGTCCAAAATTAAAATTTTGGGGATTTTCGAATTTTTAGACAATTTTGGTTTAGTCGATTGCAATCAAACGAGGAAGTGCCAAACTAGATGTTGCAAAAGTTCTAAATCCAAAATTTCAACATTCTACAGCAAATCGTTTTTGAGTTATAGTGAGATAGTTATCTCACACGACGACGTTATCTCGTACGTAGTTACGTACGTATAGACTTCACACCCGAACTAGTCAAAATGGATTCAGGGATGGTCAAATTGTATATTTTCGTTGAAATCTGAAAAACCGAAATTTTTCGCGATCACAATACTTCCTTTACTTGTGCAAGGAAGTAAGAAAGTTTTTAATTTGTGGCCAAACACAGTATTATGGAGTGTTTCGGGACGTATTTGGCGAACGTCTGAAATTATTCATGACACCAAAACGAGCAAAAATATTTCATATCGTCATAAATCCTATTTTGCTTTGTTTCCTTTTGGACGCCAATTTGTAATTTTCAAAAAAAAAATATTTTTCAAGAACGGATAAACCTTCTTTAATTAAATTTGGCAAATCTAAGACGAGTGTCTTGTTTTAAAAAATTAAAAAATTTGAAAATGTTATCTTCAACAATTTCAAAATAGCGACCATCTTAATTTTTTAATCTTCAATATCTTTGTAATTATTTGTCTGATAAAAGTTTTACCTATTACAAAATTGATAAGTATTTTATTTCGATGAAAATGACACCTTATTTGTAAAACTCCGTTCATGAACAATCTAGTCATTGCAGACCGTTAATCTCACAGTACGCTTTCGCACCGTAATGCAAGATGATAATTTTTATTAATTTACTATTACTATTTATTATTATCAATTTTTACTACATTTAGTGGAGAAATAAAAAAAGACAAAAAATTATCAGTTTGCATTATGGTACGCAAGCGTACTGTCGGATTAATTGTCTGCAATAACTTGATTGTTTGTCAATAGATTTTTACAAATTAGGTGTCATTTTGATCAAAATAAAATGCTTAATACATTTTTTAATAAATAAAAATTTTATCAAACAAATAATTAAAAAGATATTGACGTTTTAAAAATTAAAATGGCCACTATTTTTAAATTTTTGAAGGTGACGTTTTCAAATTTTTTTGTTTTATAACAAAAAAAGTGTCTTGTTTTAGAACAAGACGCCAGTCTTAGATTTGCCAAATTGAATTAAAGTAAGTTTACCCATTCCTGAGAAATATTTTTTTAATTGAAAATAACAAAATGACGTACAGAAGGAAAATAAAACAAAATAGGACCTATGTTGATATGAACTTTTTCTCATTTTGCTGTCCTGAATCAGTTCCTGAAGTTTGGTAAATACATAACGGAACACTTTGTATAATTATAAAATTATGGTTTTTCACTTTTACATACTCCGTAAGAGTACATAAATAAAAATAGTTCATTTAAGAAAAAATCATAATATCTTGAAAAAAACTATGGGAGAATCAGAATAAGATATATAATATAGAAAATGAAAGCATGTTTTACACGTGCTATATACTTAAAATATATACATTTATTTATTTTAAATATATTTAAATTAAGATCAAATATTTTTAATATAGTTTCAAGATAAAATGAGTTAAAAAATAATTTTTATTGTTTGTTTAAATTAATTATTTATTTTTTATTGTACTTGTATAATAAAGAGACTGAGATGATATTTCGTAGAACGTTAAGAAGGCTTAACATTTCAATGTCCAATCTTGAAACTAATGGAAAAGAATCTCAAGAAATTTTTAAAAAAATTTTTTAATTGACGAAAAAGAAATTCAGGAAAATTTTGTCTTATCCCTTCAAGATAATCCCGTCCTCAAATAAACTCTATGATACAACGATTATAAAAAACTTTTCACCCCTTTTGTAACCGTTAATGAATTATCTTGTAAACATTCCTTCTTAGCAAATTCTATATAAGAAAAGAGAACTTTTCTAGATAAGAAAACTTTTTACTAAGTTCCAAATAGATGTGATGATACATAGACGTGGTAATGAATAAATGAGTCAACTGGTCAACCTCTGAGGATTTTGACAAATGTATTTATTTAATAGATAACTAGTCTACAATTTATTATTACACTTACGAATAAAAGTATAAAGACTGTAAACGTATCTAGCATACTGATTGATGAGTATTAGTCTAAAAGTGGAGAACAAATACAAATTTACTGCTACATATTTTTATCTGAAATTAATTAAATACTTATACATGAATAAAAAATAAAATGCAGCTTTTTATCGCTTTTCTACCCTCTAGTTCTGTCAGAATAATACGACATAGCACCACTTAGGAAAGTAAACAAATATTGAAATAAAAATTCTGTACACATTTGTTTGGATTTAATCCTAAGTGTAGGTACTTAGACTTATTCCTGTAAAAAACACGAAACGGCTGATGAAGATTTCCAAGCTTTTGTATGGATCAATCCAGGACTTACAGAAATTAAGAATTTTTATTCACTAAGCTGGAGTTAAATATTGGTATCTTGGGATCGATTGTATTATTTAAAAATATGAATAGTATAATTATACATTATTAAATAAGTGTTTATGTATCTACACTTTAATATACAGGAAGTTCATTGTACGTAAATATAGGCTGGAGTCATATACAACAAATAGAGATATTGCATACAAATCACAATTTCAAAATATAACATAATTAAACAAATCCTTGAACTAATTAATGGAATTTCATTACAGTCTGTCGATAGATGAAACAATATAAATTAAAATCCAGCTTACCCAAACTAAGTAAATTAAAATGAAAAACCTTAGTTAAATTTCCTGTTGCAATTAAATATAGTTTTATTGTAAACTAAAAATAAATGTTAGTAATTAATATTTATCTAGTACGTTAATGAAAAATGATTTCATACGCTAAGCTAATTTTTGTACTCAAATTGTTTCGTCTGAAACGTATAAATTAAAATAATATAAACAATATATACAAAAGGCTTGAACTTTAGAATTAGCGTATAATATCGTAAAGGTAATGTTTTAAAGGAAAGTACATTGTAAAATAAATAATTTACTTTTAGGGTTTAATCCAAAATAGGCAATGATTACATCATTATGTAATTACGTATAAGTCTTCAATTTATACTCTCTATTTTCCTTGTTCGATTATTTTTTTTCTTTAATTTTTATTTTTATTTATATTACTGACGTACAAGTAAGAACACACCTCTACGTTAATTCTCTTACAATTATGTTTAAGGTTTATTCCTTTACGTTCAATGACATTTAAAATTTTTTTTCTTTAACTTAAAATCGGTAGTAGTAATATACAAATCAAAAACAAAACAAAACAAGGACATGTTCCTTGACCAGTTAATAAAAAGGAAAACATTTTCAAATCCTTAAACTAGTATATTTTGTAGCTACAACGAATTATTAATAAAAAAATTATTCTAAAATTTGACATACATATAGTTGATATTTTTTAATTAATTTTATAATTTTTTATGCACGTAGGAACTATTTCATATCGATAGTACACGAAAAAATAAAAATTATAATCGTAACAGTTTTAAAGGAGCTGACACAAGAAACTTTTAAATCTCACGGCTTCCAAGAAAACCTTCATAATAGAGTCTTCAGTTATAAATATTTCATCATAACTTTCAAATAGGAGAATTAGAAGAAAAGTGATTTACCGGTACCTCCATCCAGTGAGCCGAATGTACAGCTTTGAAAAAACAAGCTAACTAAAGTGCAAGTAACAGCTAACCCTATAAGTGACAACTTCACTACTAACTACACGGATTGACTGTATAAAATTAATATCATTATTCTAACAGAAAACAACTTTGACTAATTTCTTTTCCGCATCAGTTAACTGTAATTTACACAAGATAAATGTCATACTTATAAGAAAGATAGGTATAAATAGGTAAAACAAATTAATATGTCAAGTAGGCTATTACTTAATCTATTTAGTAGCGGTAAAAGAACTGAAGAAAAAAGTTTTCTTAATTAGGGAAAGAATTCTTGCCAAACATAAAATATATAAAAATGGACCGGCGTATAACTAACAAAAAACACTATCTTCGGTTAATATAACTTAATAATTTCCAGAGAAAATCATATCTGCGGAAGATTATAGCCAAATAGAAAATTTTTACTTTTAAATAGAAAGTTTTCACATCGTAAAACGTAAGTAATTTTTTTTTTAAATAATGTTAGTTTAATTAACTTTCTAACTTTTCATTTATTAAAATCCAACTCAATTTGTGGACTGTTTTTAAAATAACTACTATATTCATTTATGAACTATGTATACGTATACAATCCATATCAATTTATTAATTGCAAATATTGTTGAAATCATTATAATGAAGTAATAATGTGATTTGATTTAAAGAAATTATTTATTTATAAAAATCTATCAATGGAGCATATAGTTTTAACAAATTTATTTGAATGAAGTTATTTATAGCAGTTTACCTTCAAAAAGTGTAGGAATTTTAACTTGAAAAACATTATATATAATATGTATATATAAATTTTTCTTAATAATATTTCTAAGTACAAACATTTGGGTAGTTTGATTAACTAATTACATTAATGTTATAGTATTTAAGTGAAGGTAATAAACTGTAGAGTAAAACTTGCAGTTTTAATGAGTTTTCATGAAGTTAAATTGAATAATATTCAAACAATTTTTTATACGTTTTCTGAAAGCTTCTTTATTTTTCCCTCAAAATTTTCTATCTTAAAAAGTGCAGTAGATAGTATATCTTCTCATTCTCATTCAAAATTCAATTTATTTTCTCTTTTAAAATAAAATATTTTGAATCGTAAAATCCAATCGATGACAATGGCCGATGGTATTAATATATTAAAGAAATACACCGTTAATTTTATTTTTATTCCAGTTGCGTTTTAGAATTATTTTTAAAACTATCTATAATCCTTTATCTTCATCTATTTAGCCTCCGGAACTACCTTAAGGCATTACTTCAGAGGATGAATGAGGATGATGTGTATGAATGTGAATGAGGTGTAGTCTTGTACAATCTCAGGTCGACCA